>OY998136.1:8437652-8691739 GCA_963921915.1 Hyposoter dolosus | reverse complement strand
CGTTGCTGGTCAAAGTTTCAGTTTCAAGGAATTCGAAACTCCAACAAAATCACCGCCGGAGAAATGACTAATTTGAAAAATAGTATATTGCGCGATCTTGCGGTACCGCAGTGTGTGCTCGGTCAAGACCCCGAGAGCGATCTATATAAAATGTGTACCTACGAGTTTTCGATAACGGGCGCACGAGTTTATCTTTTCAATTAGTGTCTATTCGCTAATGACCGTGCTCGAGTCTGGAGAAAAAGGAAAAGGAAAAAAGACTGAGAGAGAGAGAGAGAGCGAGCGAGAGAAAAAAAAGAAATCGCGTTTAAGTTTATGTCGCGGTTGTTTGCTCGCGAATGAAAATCACCGCCAACGACGACGGGAGGCAACTTCATTGGCATTTGGCCATTAGAGGATATAACCGATTCGTCGAACGGCCTGATAAACGCGTGTCTCTAATCATTAGATTGCTCAGCTTCCAGCCGTACGTTACAAAGAATTATAGTGCTTCAACGATCTAAAAAACTTTCCACCAAGTGTATACACATTAATGTTCATGGACATAAATACACGTCAATGCAGAACCCCGACCACCTGTTTTCCTGTTTGTAAAAGCACGTACAGGACCAGCTAACCACTGCAACTCGGTTTGTTAACTTCTGGATGAAGGATTGATCGTTCGGCGACGTTGATCAAGAATTTCTACCAACAAACTTGAGCTTCGAGAGGAAAGACTTATTTTTCTTTCTATTTCATGCAACCACGAAAAACTCTGAAGGGTTTTCGATTTATTTGACGAGTCAAATACTCGTATATGTGTATGTGCGTTCTTTTTTATCCTGAAGAAGCCGCCTGGTCAATAAGCGACGGCAAACAGTATCGTCGAGCTGGGTTTTGCCCCCGGCGCGAATGGTCAAACAAAACTTCACACACACACGCACACACGCGTCCGCGTATACGTGCGAATGTATACACATTTTTATTGGTAATAGTGAATCCGTGTGTGCACAACTCTGAAAATCGCAAACGTTTGTTCAACGTTTAGTGCCTATTATACACATTTAATGTCGTATAAGTTCTACGTATTTGTGAAAGGGACTCTGAAACAATATTCACCGATCGAACCAAGAATTTTCGGTCAACACGTTTCCTTCTACTCTTCTTTTACCATTTTTGTTGCTTTTCTTTCGTAATCCTTTAAGCAACTTTCTCATCGGAATTTAATCAGTGCTCGGAGTTTATTTTATTTTCTTTGTGATACTAAGTGCCTTCTACCTCGAGGAAGGACCCTGAACACGTGAATACAGATGTGTAATTAATACAGTTTCATGAAATCATTAAACAAGGTGATTGTGATGTAAGAGATGCGTCGTGGTGATATCGCGGTGACCGCGATAGCCCTCCTCATTCTAGGGCATATGCAAGGCCCACGTCAAACCAGGTATGAACAAATATCAATTCCATCCTCTTTTATTCAGGAGGCAAATTTGATGAACCGCCGAATTTTTATTGGTTTTCTTGATTTTTTGGAGGATAAAGAAAGCAAATTACTTTTCGAGATCAAGCGGCAACTTTTTATTAAAAAATTCTGAGTTTCAAAACAATTTTTGTTGCTTGAAAAAAGTAAAAATGGCGGAGCGATAACCTGCAGTCGTCCTGCAAAACGAAAGCGGTCAAATTGCACTGCATGGTTGACCAATGAGAATCTCTCGGCCCACTCACGATGAGCGACCGTCGTTGCGCGCAAGTTCGCGACAGGTTCACAGAGCGTTCGCTCGCGACCGCTTCGGTAGTACCGTTTGCACGTCCGTCACTCTTTTTCCTCGAGTCGTCTTTCCTGCAAACCGTCTATGCAGCCGATGGCCAATCATCCGCCATCTTCGTCACCCGGTTTTACATAAACTGCATCAAAATGTTCGGAGCGAACGTTCGAAAATTTTTACAATAAAATTGCCGCTGCAGCGAGCGAAATTCATTTTTCATCAAACAAGACAAATTTGCTTCGTCAGGTCGTCGTGTTAATAATAAAGATCGAAGAAATCTGTCTTCGCGATCGATTTAGAAAAATCAATAGTTTTTTTCTGATCGAATCGGTCACGATTTTCCAGCTTTTCGACGTCAACGAATTATCAACCAAAATGATTTCTTCATTTTGTGCCAAATGCTTAAACTTTCTGCTGTGTTGATTTTGTGATCGATAATTACCATGAAAATTATCATCGATCCAGGAAATTAGTTGTGAAATCAAAATTTCGTACGGTTACTCATTTTTTCGGGTTCCAAAGTTTAGGGAAAACACGTTCAGTGCGAAATTGTTTATGCCGTACGCACCAAATAGTGAGGCCGACGGGCGGGAATATCTCGCGCTTCAGTTTGCCGGTTCGGCCTGTTCTGTCGCTCCGTTTTTACATTGGTAGTGATCAGGAGGAAGGGAAGGGTGGAGAAGGGCGGGATATATTCACAAAAGCTGTCCTTGGCAAAGGCGAACACGCGAGAGAGAATTTCGCGTCGTCCGCGGGTGTGCGCGTGTTCTCTTCGCTGCTCAACTACACATCCTCCCTTATATGTTCCGTCTCTCTCTCTCTCCCTCTCTCTCCCTGTGACCGAACGATCGCGAGTGAACGGTCCCCGTTGGGCCCGCAATTAGGGCCGTCCGCGAACGAGGGCCCAACGGAGTCCCCGGCGGCGCGTTCGATCCTCGGACCACCTCGCTCGACATTTCTTTCGCATCTTTCTATCTTATATATACCTTTCCTTGTATACCCCTTTTTTGTCAGCTCTTTCCCGCTCCTCTTTCTCTCTCTCTCACATCCCAGAAAGAGAGAACGAACGCATCAGGTAGTCCGAGATTTTTTCCCATATAGAAAATCGAGATCGATCGTCACGCCACTAAAAAAACTGCAAACAAAAAAAGCAGAAATTCTCTATTTTCGAAGTATGCCATCCTCGCGACTGTGGGAATCTGAAAGATCCTGATTTTCGATAATCACATCGCGATGCATTGCGCATTCGAGTGAGGATAATTAATCTCTAAATGCGATCGGTCGCTAATTGGCCAAAGGTATTATTCGCTCTTTTTCAATATCCTTCCAAACTGCTCGCTAAACTGTTTTGCGCTCAAGCTTTCTTAAGCCTCTACTTAACCCTCTTTCAAAGAATCCTTATTAAATGGATCCTAATTCCAATCCCTTCATTGGATTTGCGTTCGCAACTTGACCCTTCGCCCGTTGCTCCGGAGTAAAATCTTATTATCTTAACCTTTTAAAAATTTCGTCAGTTTCTGCCACGTTGGGCGAGAGAAGCGCATGATCCCTGAAGTAATCATCGTCGTGCTCATTCAAAATCGGCTCATTTTTCGCCGAGGATGAACCGTTCGCTGAGAGATTTACTGTTTTTCACAAAGAAAAGCCCAGCGATCACTTCTCGCGCAGCACACACGAAAATTACATGCGACTCTCTCTTCCGGACCTCTGTAGTCACACGGACGCGATGTAATATCATCGTGCCCGTGGTGCGTCACGCCTCGTTAACAAAAATTTGCAGTCAAGAGTAAGCAGCCGCTGCCAATCAATTTCCAAAACTTACGACCGATATTTTATTCCTGCGACAGAAATTTTCGTTTTCACGGCTTCCCGGTGATAAATCGTTCACCTTGTCTTCGTTCCCTTCATCATGTCTTACACTCGTAACGATGCTTTTCCCAAATTACGACTGCTCGATAGCTGTCAGGACTACAAATAATCAATCCCAAAGTTAAAAATAATTTAATCCTTGAACGGTAACCTGGGGTCAAAAACGACCCCAGGCCGCTTTAAATCCCGCGCCCTTTCTCCCTTCGTTCTCCCGTTTTTTGTCGTTTTGCCGCATTTTTGACGAATGTTTTCACTTGAAGCAAAATCGCCTCAGACTCACCGTGATCCTGCATTAAAAAACGAAAAGAATCATTCTAGGATTAAGAAATTCATTATTTTATTATAAATTGTTTTTTTTATTCGCATTTTTTGTTTCGAGCTTTGACAAGCCCATCGGAGGACAATAATCACGATTGTAACCTGAATGATTTCTCTCCAACAAACACAACACTGCAGACACTAATCTGCATTCTTCAAGGATCGAAAAGCGTATAATCGATTCGTGAATAATAAAAGTCCCGAGATTAATTCACCAGCATGCAAGATATGAGGTCGTCACAGAGCAGGAGAAGAGTTGCTAACTAGAAGCGGAGAAAGTCGTTTATGGGTGTCACATGCTATTAAACAAAGAGGCTTTATCAATGCGAATTAATAAATAAAGTGCCACGAGTTACGCCCCTTTGCTCTCTAAAATTCGATACATATGTGCTTGCATATGTATCCTCTCGTGTAAGCCATACTTGCATCGGTATATCGGAGAACGCGAGAAGCAAATTTGATACGCCAATCAACCACGCGAGCATATATATCTTTTACCTTGCAAGAGAGAACTCTCCGCGACCACCTGCCTGTCTTTCTCGCTGAAAGATATCGTTCAACGACGAGATACTATGACTGCATGTAAAATATACGATTATGCGACGATTTATTTACTCGTGTTTATATATTTGTATATATCCGAGCTAATCCAACATTTTCCTAGTAATTATATCTCATACGAAGTACACATTGCACATTGTAACAAGACACATGGAAAGAGACGAGAGAGTTACATAAATCATAATCAAATCAAACGTGAGACACAAAATTAGCATAATTCGATCGCCTGTTTTCTCTCATCCGTGAATTTATATGTATATGAAGTGTGCATGTTTATTATTTTGATTCAATTAGGCAGTCGAGATCTCTGCCACGCGATCTCGCTTCGCGCGCGATCGCGTGAGAAAAAAGGGAGCCATTTTTTTTTTTGCATTCGTAGCTTCGTCGACGTGCCTTCCCATACCGTTTTTTTCCAGACAAAACCATCGGACGTGGAATCCTGAAGTCTGAATTTCGCCAAAATTGTCAATCTGATTTTTCGAATTTTTCTGGAGCGACACTGCAGAAAACGGTGCGAAGAAAACTCGACCATGATTTAGGGAACCTGTACGAATGCGAGAATCAACGAAATTAAAAATCCTCGGGAAGTGTCGAGCAGAATAAACGTAAAATTTTTGTAGAAAAACGCATAGTCTCATGGCCCGAAAGCGACGAAATGGTGTGCTGGGAGAAAAAAATCATCAGCATCGTTCTGTGTGGACGATGCTGTCGCAGACGATTCCCGCGCCATAGTATTACGAGCATTGCCGCGCGTGACGACGACGATTACAAAGGACGAGCGAGTTTCAAAGAAACATAGCAATTCTACCTTCCATGGTGTGGGACGTCTTCGAAAAGAGAAAAAAAAAAAAAAACGAGACCTCGTCCTCGAGTGACAGGTTTTTAGCCCATGCCCGAATGAGAATCTCAAACTACTTTTTATCCCTCCTCCTTTCGTAAAAGGTACTTTGGATGATTTAAAGACTTCGTTCTTTCACACTGATGTCCTGTTATGTGCAAGCAGGAGAATATAGTCCACCAAAGCTGCCTTTTCTTCTCTCTCTCTTTTCTCTTTCTTCTTTTCTTGTATTAGTATACAGCTCTATTACACCGAACTATACCACCTCTTGACAATTGAATCACGGCTCGTACTACAAAACACACCACCGTGAATATATTCAAAACGTATATATACAGATCGAAAGTCTTATCGTGAAAAATATACCTACTTATTTAACGCCGTTTCTTTTGTCCACCGTTACCAAAAGAACAGGATGTAAGACACATTCCATGCGGACACTCACAAAGAAAAAACACCCCACAACGAATTTTTCAACTACATCTCAGTTAGTGGAGTCAAATTTACGAACGTTATATACATAGTGAGAACAAATTTTCTTCTGTCCAAAATTTTGGGAAGAAGAGGCTGCATTCAGGGTCGAAAAGATTTGACCTCGTTGGAACAAATGCTTCCAATTTTTGGGGCATTTATTCGAGTAGCGTTCTTTTTGGGGTTGAAGGGTCTTCAGGAAACTTTCGAGACTTTCCTGTCACGCAATGACAACGATTGGAAACCGATCCACTGAATTGAGCAGACCAGCTTGGATCGGAGAATATTGGGAGAAATATGCAAATTTCGCATTTGCCATGTCCGAGCTTTCCGAATTTGTATGAGAACTTTCGTTTGATTTTTTGTAGTTTATTCGAAAAATGGATTTATTTTACGAAAGGCGAAGAAGATCGAGGCTTGTTCATCGCTGAAAATCAGTGACGATCGCTCAAAAGCAATGTTAGCAGAGTTGTTACACGGATCTAGAGACTACCGAAGGAAGAGTGAGAAGAGAAAGCCGCGGGTTGAATTAAGATCGTACAAACGAAGCTCATCTCTCTCGAGCGCGCATCGGGTGGCCTCCCGTGGTGCGAAGAAGTAACGCCGCGGCGGCAATCGCAGGAGAAAGAACTGGGCAAGCACGAGGAGCGCGTGTTGTTCGTGTCTTCATCTCTTTAAAGGTGGCGCGTTAGCATTTATTAGCGGTTGGTTAAGAACGATGAAGAAGAAGCAGCGCGAGCCTCGAGCTCAAAACGGAGACTCTCTATCTTTTGCAAGAGATTCCCTTCTCAGCTTCCATCCTCTTTTCAGCATCCTGGTGCCTATGTCGAGCAGCACCAAATGAAGAAAAAAAGATCCTGCGTATTCTTCCGGTACGGGACAATGTTTTTACAAACCTGCCTCCAACGTTCTCTCTCCCTCTCTCTCTCTCTCTCTCTCTCTCTCTCTCTCTTTCTCTCGTGAAACGGATCCGACCCTCGCGCTCCTTTTCTCTTTTATTGTCGATGTTGTTTGAAGATCAACGATGCAGAAAATCCTTTCCGACTCAGTGAATCGACAAGTGTATTACCACAATAGTGTAATACGGCGAGGGGTTAAGCAGCATAAACCGACCGGTTTGGCAGAGTTTCTCTCCTGCAGATTCTCCGAGCAACAGTTTTTGTACTCTCCAACTATTCATCGAAGGAAAACATTGATAATCGTACCGCCAATTGCGTAATTCTTCAACTTTTGTATCTTTGCAAGTTTTTCTAATGTCATTTAAACATTTGTAGGAAAAAGCAACTTAAGGTAATCCTGTCGACGATGGTTCCTCGTGCCACACTGCTGCTCATAAATAATACTCGAACTCGATCCGTCGTTCGGTACATGGAGCAGTAACGATTTTTAATTAAACAAACCGTTCTATTTGTTTAAAACATTTATCGAATCTTTGCAATTAGTCATAAAAATAGAAAAACTTGAAATTTTTCATTCGTAATTTTTGCGCGACAGGTCTCACGGTTTTTTTTAACATTGCCGAGAGGAAACCGAAAATTCAACGATAGAAACAATGGGCAATTATCCGTGGGATACACAAATTTATTATACAATCCTTCGAAGTGGAATTATTAATAGATTTTTTCTTGCGGCCTCAAATATACGATAAATTTCAATGCCGGGAGAGGGTGGCCCGCAATGGATTGTTTCGCAGCGTAGAATACGATTGAATTCCAAATACGTACGAGAAACGAATGAGGAGATGAGAGAGGGGGAGAGAGAGGAAGCAGAGAGAGAGAAGAGGTGAGCCAGGTATCTCAAGGCTCTTGCTGTGGAAGTCGTCCACAGGGAGAGAAGACCCTGCGAGAGAATCGTACGTACCAGAAGCGCAAAAAGCGATGGGCATATCTCGAGGACAGCGAAAACGACGAGAATAAACTTTGTATAGTCAATACATACATATCGATCGTCTTGGAGTCATAAAGTCGCAAGTTTCATACGGAAGCATAGAATCGTATGTCCGCTTCTGTGGCACCAGTAAATCTCAAGCTGTAGGTACGAAGGGCATGCACAGAGTCCGCGCGCGGCTTCAACGAAAAAAGGGATTCGGCGAAGATCCAATTAAAATAACCAGTGGTCAGAAAGAAAGAGAGAGAGAGAGAGAGAGAGAGAGAGAGAGAGAGAGAGAGAGAGAGAGAGAGAGAGAGAGAGAGAGAGAGAGAGAGAGAAGATGCGAGCGACGGCTTAAAAGAAGTATAACGAGCCCGCGTGGCAATGTGCCGCGGTATAGTGGCGGTTAATATACCGAACGTCCCGTAGAAACGGAGAATCCTTCGAGTGAAGAAACCCACTGGGAAAACAAAGGGCGAGAAACAGGCCGAGTGGGGGCACACTTTCAAATAAAGGATCCTTTCTTCATGGCTGTCGCTCGCGAAAAAAACGTCCAGCCAAAAGACACAAAGCGCAGTTAAAATACATATGTGCCGGATCACATGGTACACAACGGGATTGAAGAAAGTCTTGTCAGCGATCCCATCGAGATTATTCGAGGAGGGATGAAATTTTCATCTTCTCCAACTTTTATTTCCAATTCTCTGGCTACTCAACTATATACTTGGGACACTGAATTTCGTAAATTCTAGATTCTTGCAAATTTTGTTTTAAAAGTGAAACGATAGTCGTCTCCTCGTTGCTCCATCGCGGCGTTTTCCCACCGCGTAAACTTGTCTCGTATTCCCTGGACACGCGTCCATACACTCTTCCTGCAAAATTCTTCTAATTAAATCCACCCAAGGCATCCAATAATTCTTCGGCTTGTCGCTGCAGAACAGCGGAGATACCGGAGACGTCCTCTCCATTTTCGTTCTTCCGACTACGCGGGTATATATCTGGAGAATTTCTCGATCGCCAAACATCTCTACCCTTGCAGAGTCTTTCCACAAAGTACCCACATATTTGTACGCATACGAGACTTAGGATTCTTCCCGCTGTTATCGTAACGCATGCCAAAGAGTCCCGGAACATTCGTAAAACAGATTCTATCCACAATTTATTTCCAATCGATAAGGATGAACCTCGAATCACGAGAAAAATCCTTAGTAGCGGGGATTTTGTAAATAATTCATTTTGATTCATTGAAAAATGAAGAAAAAATCTGAAATTTTACCGGCACAGTCGCTGATCCGATGGAATTGTTCTTGAGCTCGTTATGAAGAGGCTAACCCTGCAGTTGAAGAATTAATAGTTTCGGGGGGTGATTATATAGTTATACAAAAAAATCTTATAAAAAATGAATCAAATAGCGCTGAAAAGGTCTCTCTGGACATCTCACCTCTCGAGGACAAAATGCAGTCATTATTGAAACGCAATGAAGTATAAAGAAACACTGTACCTTAAGAAAAACGAAAAATTTTGTATTTTATCGACAAATTACTATTTCCCACCCTTAATTCGAGGGAATAAGTATAATGTTGGATAAATTGGAAGACGGCTGAGTCCCTCGTACGAGTTGGAACTCAGTAATGGTTGGGTGTCGATGTAATCATGACGGATTAAAGTTAATAAGATTTGGAGCGTTTAACTCGAGCAAATGGGGTGGAGGACGGAGGGAGAAATTGTCGATGTCGTTGAAGTGCGTGAAGACGATCACCAGAGAACTCTTCCACAGCTCCCACGTAATAAATTGTTAATAATTATAATAAAAAGCGATGATTACAGTGATTATGTGTGGTTGGGGTTTGGGGACGTATTATCAGTCGATTTTTATTCTTCTATTTTGCCTTGACGTAAAAGAGCGTGTCATGTGATTGGCTTAACTCGCCGCGGACACCATTTGGTGTAATTGTGGAGATTTTCCTTCGAAGCTCCGGCACCACGAGCCCCTTCTCTATTCCTCTTGCGAGTTGCTCGTAGTTTGAATACATTAAGTTAAACTTTTGTCACCTCTTTATAAAAGCCACACGGATGTTTACTGCTCAAGCTTGTGGATCTAGTCTGCTCTTCCTTCTCAGCTTGAACGACGTTTGTGTGTAAGGATGTGAACGTGTGTCTGTGTGCGTGGACACCCGCTCTTCCAGGTGCGAAAGAAAACTTTGTCCTCCCTGATCTTCTCGTTTTTTTTTCTCTCTTTTTTTTCGTCATGTGTCCACTCTGAATGACTCTCAATTATCCCGTAATCTGCATACACTGCTCGTGCAGGACGTGCCAACATTTTTCACCCCAACAAAGCTTCCATCATGCAAATCCGTCGTGAAAACGTTTTCTTCTCGTTCGTCACATAACTCGGTGCCGAGAGTTGCGAAATTAATGGAATTTAATTTTATCGTCGCGAGTCGTATGAGTGCGAGACTCATATACATATAAATATCTGCGCAGCAGCTTTTATTTTACCTCCTTTTTGTTAAACCCTCCATGTATTCGACGGGACAGTTGAGCGCCCACGGACAGTTACCACACGTCATGCTCAGTTTGTCGAGCGATCAGTTATCGCGTTATTTTCACCGAGCGCTCCTTCCTTTGATATTCCGAAGCTTCCTCGCTCTCATATGCACTGAGAAACTTAAAATTTCGAGTCTTCGCGTGTCCATCTCTCGTACAAGCGTCTATCTTTGGCGATATATACGAACAGATCCTTCTTATTAAATTCACGACTGATCAGAAGTCTCCCTCGTATCGATAACATCCATCGATAAGTCTCTTAATCTCTCCAGAAATAAGTTGTGCTGGCGATCAATTCACAACTCGACCCAAACATCAAATACGAACTTGATTCAAACTTTATGTATAAGAAAATAAAAATTCGTGTTGATCTGATGAAAAAAACTGAATCGATCTCAAGGTCGCCCTGTCCTTTTCGGGAAAAACATCAAGAAGATTGGTTCACCTCGAAATACCGCGACGAAAAATGATAAAAACGTCACTACGCGTTCACATTTCTGCCCTCGAGGTCTCGCGTGCAAAAATTATTGCGCGCACAATTTCTTGCGGAGTTTAAATCTTCTCTCTGTCTACTGATCTATGTACATAGCTCCTGGTAACATTTTTTTATCTCGGTTGTTACTGGAAGGTTTATATAAAGAGAGAATATAATGTCATTGACTGAAATTCCCGTTGGCTGAGAACGTGGAGGAATACGCGCGTGTCGCGAGGCAGTTGAACGCCGCTTCGGGCGGCGATATCGATAAATATATAAAGCTTCGCGTAGTACATAATATATTATATATTTATATATATGTACGTATGTATATGTGGAGTAAGTTCATCTTTATACCAGCAGCGATATTAGAACCAACAGCTTCCCGGCTGTTCTTCTCGATCGAGCATATCCCGTGAAAAAAATGACGAAAGGCCCAACCATGGTTGAGTACCTCGACAAATGTACTCAACCGTTGGCCTATTATCGGAAAGAGTGCTGGATTTACATTGGGTAAGAGTCGAAATGATAACTTCGGTCCAACGGTGGCTTTCAACGTTGGCCCAGAGTTTCATGCAACACTCGCCCAGTATCGCCCCAATGGCAAGCACCGATTAATTATTTAATTGTATTTTTATTAAATAATCATTATTTCTCCGTAAAATAAGATTATTTATTGTAAAAATATTGCAGCATATTAGGAAAATAAAAAAAAAAACAGATTTAACAATTCATTAGAGATTAATATTTTCTGCCGGAGGAGGGATTCGAACTGCCTACCTATGACTTTCCTACCTAACACCTAACTTACTAACCCGGGACGCTAACCACTACACTACGAACTACGTTGTAACTTCAAGATTGAATTCTTCATATAAGCTGCATAATGCCGAGCACGAAAATGAAAAAGTTCATTGCGATACAAACGTGTATCATATTATTTCTATGTATATACATAATTTTAATACACAATAAATAATAATAAATTGATAATAATAATAAATTATTAATAATAAATAATTTGTACATACAAAATTTGATCACGCAATCTAAAATTATTTTATCATTAATTAATCTTATTATTTATAAAAATTGTGTATATACATGAAAATAATATGATACACATTTCTATCGCAATGAAAGTTTTTATTTAATTTATTTTCGTGCTCGGTATTCTGCAACCTATATAAAGAACCTTGAAGTTACAATGTGGTTGGCAGTGTATAGTGGTTAGCGGCCCAGGGCAGTGCATTTGAGGAATAAAAATTACGATTTCAGTATAACGTAAAAAAATTCTGAATTTTGTCAAGACTTGAGATATTTGTAAAAAAATATCGTAAGTCCAAGACCGGGTGAGCGTCGGTTGGAAGGCTGAATGCCAACGATCACCTGTTTGCGAGTTACCAACACTGGCATAAGATTGGCAATGATTGGCGTGCCCATAGTGCATCTGAGCATAGGCTCAGCACAGGCAAACAGCATCGGCTCGGCGTCTGGGCCAACGCTGATCACCAATCGTTGGTTGCCGTTCATCGGCCAAAGCTGAGCTGATCGTCGGATGCCAACGCGATGTGGGCATTGGCTGACGATCGGCGAATATGTTGGCCCAAGCTCGGGCTTAGGAATGGGTTCGAACCGTCGTTTGCTATTACCGCGCCGAGCTTCGGCCGTATAGTGAGCATCGGCTATTTTTTCATGGGATGTAGCAAAGCCGAAGGCTCTCTTGCGCTGCTATTCTCGTTTAATAGAGACGTACATCACACGTCCTCCGGCATTATGGCTGAATCAGCGTGAGTTCTCTCCGCGGTTCCGCGGCCCATCGTCCCTCGAGATACAACTTAGCGCTGATAATTCTCCAGATATGAGATCGTAAATCGAGCTTACGCAGGGCGGATGGTCTACACGTTTCTTGTCGTTCTTATATTCTTCGCGATAATAATGATTCTCTGTATCAAACGACCACGTCTGTTCGATCTACAATATAAACATATTGCAAAGAAAAAAAAAAGGATTTCGTTTTTTACTTATAAAAATGCTCGGTTTGCTGTTTTATTGGAAGATTCAGAAGTTGGAGATAAATTTGGCTCGTTATATCCGCGGAGGATCGAACGATATCGAGATGAGAATAATTATTTTTTCGATCGTTCTTTTTTCATGTCTCGAGAGGGCTCGAGGGCAAGATTCACTAGAGGATCGTACGAGAAAAAGGTGAATGGAGAGGCGCCGCGTAATTTATCTTCAGGCGCCAGGAGGGTTGAAATTTTCGCCACCTTCGCTTCTCTCTTTCTTTTCCTTATGCCCAACCGAAAATACATACACTCTTTTGCTCTCCGCACCATCTCACGTTACCTTCTATGCTCTAGTCCTTTTTATTTCCTATACCTGCTGCGAGATCAGATCCTAAAGATACCGAGAGAGAGAGAGAGAGAGAGAGAGATGTACCTGAAAGGCAGCAGGACATGCTGCGTGGATATTCTTCCCTCCAGGATCTTTCACATCTCGCCACCATCTCTTCCATCCTCGCGCTAAAAGCTTCTGCTTGTTAAGGACTATAACACGAAAATTACATAACTCACCGAAACCTTTGATACTTTTCTCCACCTTCTTTAAATTATATACGCACCGCGATTCATCACACAATTTAAGGGGTTGGAGAAAAGTCAATATTGCTTTCAACCGATCGTTCGATTTATTTAATCAATATATATCTAATTTCTATACAATCTTCATAATTAATCGTTTCGATAAATTGCATCATATGAGAATTTATCACTCGGACAAAACGCTTCGATCTTTTCTGGAGATAAAAATGATAACAAAGATACGAAGCGAGACTTTCTTGAACTTTTTTACAAACTCAATTCATCGAGGAATCCACCCAGTCGCTTTTTTTATAGCCTTTCCTGGTGTTATCTTTACACCGCTCTGCGCAACGATCTTCACCCCGTTCGCCACGATTTAATGCCCCATGGACATGTGGAAGAAAACGTTCTGTCTCTCTTTGCCACTGATGCTTCGAGTATTGAGACGAGAACATAAACGTGGTAAATAAATGTAGACACACGAGCGTACGTATGGCATCGAGTTACTTCGTCGTCTTTCTTCGCCAAACGTCAAACCGAACGTATATCGGTGTCATCGATCCTTTGCAAAGGTGTAACCGAACAGAAGATTCAAAGGCCTCCAGGGACAAGAAGAAAGGGAAGAAACGAAGCGACGAAGAAGTTAAGGGCATGATGCAACGATTGCTTTCGTAGTCATGGCATTCGCGTCTATCTGTTGTATCAAAACTTTTCAGAGAACGAGTAAGACGATGGCTTTACCTTTTCTTCCCTTCTGTCATAATTCTCATCTTATTTCCGTATGTTATTCGCGCGGCTTCAACTTCTGCGCTACATCTCAGCTTTCCACCTTTACCCTCGTGTCTACTTTCTTCATCTTGGTGTTCGGTTAATATTTTTGTTGCTTCCTCGGTTCGTAGCCTCCTCTTCCTCTTTCCATACTTCATCGGGTTTATCTTCTCTCTAATCCCCTGTTATTCTTCTTCTCGCCCGCGAATGTGAGTGACTTTCATGCAAAAAGCTTGCCCCGTGTGTGTTACGACCTTCTCCGACGTCTTTTGAAAATGTTGCTAGAAACTCTCCGAGGAAGAGTCACGTTTTTCTCAAGTCTTCCACGAGCCAATGTCTCAGTTGCAAACGGACTTGGCGATGTTCTTGCTCGAGTATATTTTGTGTAGCTCTCCTTCTCTGCCCTTTCTCGCTCTCTCTCTCTCTCTCTCTCTCTCTCTCTCTCTCTCTCTCTCTCTCTCTCTCTCTCTCTCTCTCTCTCTCTCTCTCTCTCTCTCTCTCTCTCTCACCGTTCTCATCTCTTCTTCAAAGAGAGCTAGATCCTCGAGGCCTCCAAGCTTGTATTCTCATGAGTGTATCTTTCGCTTCGGCTGAATGCATACACACAGCCAGTGAGTTGTGTATGCTTCATGATAACGTGTATGTATGTGGCGCGTCTTTGTACTCCAAAGACGAGAAGAGAGAGAGAGAGAGAGAGAGAGAGAGAGAGAGAGAGAGAGAGAGAGAGAGAGAGAGAGAGAGAGAGAGAGAGAGAGTGAGAGGAAATACGAGAGGAGAAGAAATAGAGAAGCCTATAGGACCCACCTCACGGTATCTTCCGATCACACGTCCGAAACGTCAGACCCATGACCTCTCTTACTGTTTTATGTTGGGCTTTTTCGTTTGACCCCTTTTGCATGCTCTTTCTCTTTTTTGCTCTCTTTCTCGAGATGGAGTTCTTATTCTTTGAGTTGTTTCTTGCTGACCATATACTCGAGAGATTCGAGCTCCCACATATATTTCGAGCAGAAAGGAAAAGGAGAGAAAGAGAGACAGAGAGTTGCGAAGGAAGAGAGGATATGCTCTCGTACAATTACCAAGCTCACCCAGACTCGCTGCTCCAGCGGACTCGGGAGTATATTACGTTTCGGCTTCTCTTACGGAATAAGAAGATGAAGAAGAAGCAGAAGAAGTAATCTCTCGCTGCATTTCTCTCGCAACAAGACTTTAACAAGCTGATCGCTATCACACAAGCCCGGAAGATGCGGCGAGTCGTTGTATGACGAGAAAGATTGGGAGGCAAAGAAAGACCTAACTCATGAGCCATTGTATACGAAGAAACCTTCGAATTTGTACAGCCCATTTCAGATCATGCCATCTGAGACATTGAGCTCCAACAGAACAATCGAACAGAGCATTAAAATAAATTTTAAAAAACCTGATCAGATTGATTGGCCCAAAAGCATTTTCGACTGAGAGATATACATTCGAGTGTTACGGAGAGATTGAAATCAAACAGATCGAGAGATCTCGCGCCTCCTAGAGGGCGAAGAAGCTGAAAATTAACGAGGGATATCAACGATGATAGCACGGATGATCAATTCCTGTTCGATCTCAAGCTCTCGCCCGATGCTTTCTCTCTCTCTCGCTCTCTCTCTCTCTCTCTCTCTGCCTCTCTTCGATAGTGTAATCTTGATAGTAATATAAATTCTCTTTCATAAAATACATACGAGAGTTTCAAGGCTCGAGCCGCGTATGACTTACAACCCTGTAATATCGAGGCTTCTCGCCTCCTCCTTTTCTCTCGGTCTTGTCGAACCGTTGTAACGCACCCACTATATGACACGATTTATGAGAATATATGCATACGTATTTTTAGAGGAGCGCAGAGAGAATATATAACCGCGATCTTTAAGTAGATGGGGGCTATGTTTGAGATTGCTGTTCTCGAAGATGCACACGTTCGATTCTTATGGGAATGTAACTGACGATGGGAATAAGTGCAGTTTGTGTGCATATTGCACTTTTGTTTATTCTCGTGTTTCCAATGCTGCATTTACGCCCTTTCGCTTCTCTATAACACACGAACGTATATAATCGATGGGAGCAACACGAGACGCACTTTTATGTTTGAATATATACGTGTACACATTGGGGGACCTGCTCTTAGCGAGGACCACACCGCAGGCTAACTCGCTCCACGAATTTATGCTCGAGCATGGTCCCGTATGTTTCATTCGGCTGGTAATACGCATAAATAGGCACAAATACCTTTGCACACATCTTTACGAATTGCACGTATGGCACACTACGCCCGGAAAACTGTCTTCGTGGTTCTTTACTCACCCCAATCCCGACGAACTCCTATGTAAGGAGACTTGTGGCAAACGACGGACTGATCCATGTGCTTACATGTGTAACTCGTTCGATCCGACCAACACACATTATTCTGCGTGTATACGCTCGTTTTCTATAGATATCCTGTTTTACCTGAGACCGATCGAGATGCAAGGATCGAATGAGACTGTATAGTATCCGATTCCTCTCTGCTTGCCATTGCAACGTACAGCCGCGCGGGATTTATCGTCTCCATTCCACGTACGCCTTGCAGAACAAAGTCTATATATTTATTAATGTGTATGTGCGTGTTTATATATTCCCGGGTATCGATAGTTATTAAGAGTGTCTATGCCGCGTTTCTCGAGAACGAAAAACGTCTAGACTTTGTTGATCAGGATCCTCAATCGAGATCATGTGCAACGATCATGAAATTTCTTGTAATTCAATTGTTTTCGCTGCAAAAAGGAATGTTCGCTAATTTTGAAAGCTCCCTGAGCAAGTTTGTCCTTTTTTTTACCATACACAGAGCAATTTATAGACCAAGTGCTGGTTCTCTGACGTTCCAAATAAGACAATGAGATATAGAATTCTAAAATTTATGAGATGGTTACAGGAATGGAATGAAAGTTGATGAAAAATTAATGCAACCGTTGTTGAATCGGATGAAAATTTTATTGCAGCATTAATAGAAGAGCTGACTATTTTTTTCTACTTCGTACAAATTCATCGACGTACTTGCGATACAGAATCAAGGGATCTCTGTGTATACATGCAGTGAAGGCTTGCTAGAGAACAGCATTTACTCCTCCTCGCATATGCAGTCATAATAAAACGGAGGCTCAAAGTATATCATTCTCGTCCCACGCTTCTAGCTCCCCTTCCATAATATTTCAATTTCAATTATTCCGGCATATTACGCTATTGCTTACTTTCTAAGATGTCTCAGATTCGCGCGAGATGGCAAATATACAGAAAAATGTCTGCCACCATTCAAGTCGCTATTGCCATTGATATTCGTGTCTAAATCTACAGTTATGTCCCCATAAGAATACAGCATCGTTCAGGTGTGTCTTCCCAACCAACCAGGCCCATTATCGTAGTCTTTAAGGGCGTACAGTCGTTCTAAAAAATTCTCGTATTATTCTAGGATCAAATTGACCTCGATGTTGTTACGAAATTAGAAGTTACGAAAAGGAACTCGATAGAAATGACTGGAAATAGATCAAGGGAGACTTTCCAAGAAATTTCAATTTTGCTTCGTTTTTTAAATTATGCTCGTGAAAATTTGTAAGATGTCAAAAAAAAAAAACTCATTATTGCAAATACATCGTACAAATCGGAGTGAATTATTCAGCGGCCCTGGGGAGAAGGCATTGATGGGAAACGTTTGTGGGTGGCCGCGAGAGCTACTGACGTTTAACATCGAGGATCGTTGCCTCTCCTTCTCGTCTTCTCTTTTCCTCCTGTCGAATCGAAAGTCTCGTACAGCGAAAGTGATTCTATATTTATATCCATACAAATACGCGCGGTGTACACATTTGTTCCAAGGGGAAAAGGAAAGACAACCGACAAATAAAATAGACATATACAGAGATAGACTTTATAGTCTCTTTTCTCGTTCTCGTATGTCTCGTACGGAAGGATGACGTGATAGACTGCTCTGTATACATGTACGAAGGTTCTGCTCTGCCTACGTTCGTGTAATTATCCTGTCAATGCTGCGAATCTCTCACCGAGAGGCTCTCGTCGATGTCCCAGAGGCAGAATCACGTCAAGAGCTGATACTGTGAAGCTCCGCGTCGTTTGCTGCTTTGTGGGAACTCCCGATCTAGGCTCTTCGATCCTGATTGATTGAGAGACTTCTACACATCTGAATAAATCTTCACTACTCTCCCGACTCTTTTGATCGAGCAGTGACATGGCTGTACATTTAAGAAATCAATAATTGTTTTTCTATGTCTTCTGCCAAGTTCTGCCATTTGCTTAATTTGGCATTGAGTTATCACGAAACATTTTCTACACGATGAAATATCGATCAATGGTTTATCTCCATTATACAAAGATTTGTACATCGTACACACATATAAACGTAGGGAGAGCATCAAACGTATGGTAATGCAGCAAGACAAAGCCTTATTGTCGAGACTTGTAAGTTGTATTGATATAATCCCGTTGTTTTTATTACTTTTTTAAATTCATAATCTCTATGTCGCGAGAATGGTCTCTGCGAAGAGTTGTTCGGTGCCGCAACGCCCACCAGCAAAGTATGTCTAAAAATATATATATGCAGATACGAACATAAATGTAGTGCAGATCTGCTCTCGATCTTGTTGCGCCTCTCGCGCTCTTCCTCGTCTTAAGGTCTCCAGGTGCACGCGTGCTTATTCTCTATACACACGCGTCTCTTGCAGCCTCACTTATGTGGATAATAAAAAGCTGCAGATCTTCGAGAACGGCGAACCGTTTTCAGCGCCGTTTTAAAAGTCTCGTAATTTTATGTTATCCTCGACGATTCAAACTCTCTCTCTCTCTCTCCCTCTCAGCTTTTTCTTCTCTCCTCCGTATTGTTGGAGCCCCGGGACATTTTCTTTGCACGCAAACTCGATTCCAAAAGGGCGTAACTCCGATAGCCGGATTATGTCGAATCAGAACTTTTGCGATTTAATATTCGACCTGCGAATAAACGTACACGCACTTATTCTGATCGATGCACTCTCAAAAATCCTTGCAAACGTTTCGAACCACGATTGCAGTTACTTGCCCCTTTTTTATCAGGATTTTCCTTGCATGTTGATTTACCTGCATTGGGTTCAATTTATTTAATGATTGTAAAATGAACCCTTGGGGGTTTGCCTCGATCCGCTACTCTCGCACGACCAAACATATCGATGTCCATAAACTCCGTTTACCCTTTATTAAAGGGTTCGCAAATATATTCTACTCGGAAATGCATCTAGCAGACTTATAAATGTGGCTCCACCCTCGACGTCAATATCGATTATTCCTCCTTGCCATCTTAAGAGAGATCCTCCTCTCTGCTGGCAAGATCGTGCCGACTATTTTTCTCAAGCCACACCACAAATATATAATTTATTGTAACTCCTTGAATAATGGGTAGTAAATTCTTTGCTCGAACAAAATGTTTTAAATAATTCCACTTGTTAAAAATAAAAGTAGAAACCTCTGACGTTTCCCATTTTAGAAGTCATTCTGCAAAGCCATTCTTCGTCAAGTCAATATTTCCGGATCGAAGGGTCCATAAAATTTCTACGTCCCATACAGACTTCGGAAACGTCATGCTCACTTTTTTCTTTCCTTGTCCGGAATGCACAAGCCGCAAGTGTACACGCCGCTGAACCCTCGAATCTTTAGCTTGTGCTTTTCGAACACAATGGATTTTGCTGCTGATGGTCCTTTATTATATTCATCGTCATTTTTTTTTTTTTCGAAGTTATGAGAAAATTTATTAACAACGACAGCACCTAGTATCTCCGTGGAAAAATATTTATACGAATGTGTATTCTCCTTCGTGCACAATCTCCCCTAATCCATATCACGTCGGATTATGTATGTTTCCACGGTTTGTCGTGACAATCCTGGGATCTCTTCTCTCGGAACTGGCGAAACTTGCTCGTATTTTTCGCGATTAGGCCGCTTGGGAGTCCCGCGGTTGATTCTAATTTATGGATTTCTGGACGCGCCTTTTTATTCCTTCGAATTTAAATATCCATTTGTGTGTATACGTATATTTTACACTTTCACACTTTTATTGTCTCGTTCAGCTGGCTTGACCATGGTTGCCTTATTTTCAACGTCACCAGCAGGTAAAACGTAAACAAGAGTTTACGAATTTATCGGGATGTATTTCTTTCCACGCTGCACTGCTTTGGTAGGGGTCAAAATGACCCAGTGTGTCAAGGAAGAGTGAAATCGACAAATTTTGTCTTGTTTCAAAAATATTCAGTACAACGGAATGTACCACAAGATTTATTCTGTTAATTTATAAATTTATAAATAAGTATATAAATAATTAATAAATCTTAGGGAGGGTTCCGAGTTCCTGATTGTCCGATAAAATTCAATTTCTTCCGGATGATTTATTGGCTGCAGGTACTACAGAGAAGAGTCTTTTCCCAATATCGAGATTACGAAACGTTGATTTTCGAATTGCGATGCTGGACGATTTTCCTCAATAAATTCGAGTCTTCTAATTTATTGATCTCAATAAATCGCTTTGGGGCGTCGTTGGCTAAGAAAGAATGGGAAAATAAGAAAATCCTACGGTCGGTTGTATGCGGGCATATCATATGTACGTATTTATATAAGGTTGAGAGGCGTGCCACTGATGTATCATAGCGTAGGGGTAGGTACATAGTCGAGAACAACGAAAATTATGTCCTCAGACAAATTATGTGTAAAAGTTACCATCAGCCAAACACGGAGGACTGCCTCAGGCATAATAAAATTATACTTTCAAATAAACGAGCGCACGAGGGCCACAAACGCCTTTAGCGAGAGCGCAGAGCAATGCGGTGCATCGCCTTTAAAATGCACCGCAAACGATCCGATGAAAATTCAAATTGGAGAAACTTGAGAATTGATCTTAAATTTACAAATATTTAAAGAATCGTCGCTCGTGTCAATTAATTAACGAAAATTCGTTTTTAATTGTGGACTTTTGTATTTTTTGGCTGTCGGTTGCTGCTCCAATGAACGGATCATCGAAACGACACATGGACCAAATCTTATTGTGGATTTGAAGATTTTTGCTGTAAATAAGAATTCATTGAATCCGATCAAGAGTTCCCGAAGCATTGCCATACAAACAGTCACACGCAGACATACTTTTTGTTCCTCAAAGACTTGTATATCCGTGGCTATGGATAACCATAACTATAGATGGAAGGGTAAGGGGCGAGCGACACATTTCTCTCGTGGCGTCAATAGCGATCTTATCGCGTGTTGGGTTCCTCACGCGCTCCTCTCGACCGAGCTTTGCCTCTGCGAACCTCATCTCACTCGCGCTCGTGGATCCTTTTAATTAGTCTCGGCTAAGTATAAACGTTGGTCTTCGCCATATCCTCTAGGATCAGTTAACTGGGCGCGAAGTTACGGTCTTGTCGATCCATGGGTCGTTTTATCTCAAATCAACAATTCAGGAATTCTAAAATTAACTCGACTGTCGTTGACAAAAGTTGAGCGATTAAAAACCAGGTATTTCTGGATCGAATTAATTCACTTCATGAATTTTTCATAATTACGAATTACAGGTTTAAAAAAAAAAAACATGGACCTCGTGAATTTTACTTTTTTATAGTTTTTTTTTCCCAATAAATTTTGAAAATTTACAGGAGACTCGGAGTAATTTTTTAATCGTACGATTTCGTCAGAACTCTCACACACAATTCGAAAAAAAATCAGTTTGATGTTTAGTTTTGCGATAAATTCCGCTCCAAACCGACGTAGTCGTGATTTCTTTCGACTTGAGCCTAAAAGATGAGCAAATATCGACCTCAACCCCCTTTCCACAGAAATCTGGAATAAACCTTATTTTTGCAGCCGAAACCGCGGATATCGATGATCAAACATTGACATGGACCGTAATTTCGAAACGATTTTACTCGAGGGTCGAGTTACTGGACAGGAAATACAAAACTCGTCCCACAACCCGTGCCGTTCTTACTAAATCCCAACGTACTTAATTTTCTGACCGATATCTCTGCCGGCGTCCGGTTCCACATAGAAAGCCCTCTATGTCGTCTATATATAGATACGTTATGGGTTAACAAGTGAGCAGCAGCAGGCTTCACGGTGAAACACCTTTTATCTTTTCTCGTAATTTAGCGACGATTTGTTACTCGCAGACAACAAAACTTTGTCCCTGCTAGGTCTTTGCGGGGTGAGTCTAATTTTCGGACAAGGGGAGAACAGAGGCGTCGTCTGTGGGAAAAAAAAACGCCCTCAAAAGGGAAAACCGAGAAACATTTTTCCGAATTCGACAGACGAACCTGCTCGAATTCCTATACATGTCCTTCCTGTCCAGGTTCCCCCGGAATTCTCCACATCCCTGAACAAACTTTCACTCCCCACGTCTTCGTGTTCCTCTTATTTTTCCCTATCGCCCTCTCCCCCGTCCATTCATTCCTGCTCAGCTCATTCTTCCTATAATTCGATTATCGACAAAATCATCGAATAAGAATTCCCATGCTATTAGTCGTCTCGAGGAATTCCTGGAAATACCGTAGAATTATCAGCATCTGAATAATATATCGCGCGTACATTTCCGTTTGAACAGAGCATGGACGTGCATCTGAGGAAAGCTTTCATTACTCGCGTCCCTCATTTTAATACACATATAGATACTTGTGTGTATATGTAATTATGGATACAGGAGTAATGAGAAACGTGGATACAGCTTGGCAGGAAATATATACGAGATTTCAGTGCAATCGCCGATAAATAACGGTGCAGTGTGGCACTAATTCCAATTAGCTGGAGAAGCTTTGCCGGCTTATAATTATAAAATCACTGGGCATCTTGCCCGTTTATGAGTGAATAAATACACGAATGTGAATGACAGAAAAAAAAAATAAAAGCGAGCTAAATTGTTTGTGGAATTATAAGTTGAGATACTGGAAAAATGATACGAGCGCGGTAAATTCAAATGTCTCTTTAAAACGGAGTTGAAAAAGATTTGTTGCCATTCCCGGAGCGTGCAACAGAGTCCTCGTTAATTCACCGTGCACCTACCGCGATGTGTGTGTCTCTGCATAAGTAGAAAATATCCTGAGACTTCAAACAGTTGAATGAAATAGTCAGATAGAGAAATTCATTTAAAAATTGTTTGTACACATTAATTGGAGCATAAGTTGCATGAGAAAACAGTGACAGATCGAACGACGACGACGACCGTCTCGATTCTCGGTGGTGCTTCTATATATCAAAGCACCATTTTGTTCGACTTCGTAGGACTCGAAACGGCAATGCAATATGGATTTAAATTCACGTTGAAACGATTATTTCCGTGCCAGTAAAACGAGGAATTACTGTTACGAATAAATAAAAAAGTTTTGTAAATACTCTTAATGAGATACGCCTGCGCCAAAGCAAAACTACGAAGCCGAGGATACTCACCAATTTTTTGTTTCTTAACGAACCTAGAAGAGTGTAATCCTACCCATTTTTGGACTCTCTCAAGCACGTGGGATAAGCCTTTTCGTTTATTAATATCCGACATCCGTTCCACCTTTCCTGCAGACTCGATATTCCGATGAATCAGGAAAACAGAATGCTCGGAACCATAGTCGGAACCACGTTTGCCTGGCCACCTTTCCTTATTGCAGTTTTTCAATCATTCCGCTAATATCGCAACAACAAATACCAAATTTTCTGGGTCTCCATGGTCCATAGGAAACTGTCTAATAAAATAAAATCTCCCCAGAACTTATTCCCTCGAAAAAAGTTGTGATTATTATATATCCGCATATATTAAATAATGACAAATGTCAACAATTTTGACAACAGCTACACCCACACGCAGCTCAAAATTCTGCATGGCAATCTTTAGCTTTTAATACGATACGAAGCCCGTGCGCTTTGTTACTTCGAAATACAATGGAGGGCCTTTTAACCAGCGGGGAGCCATATTACCACCTTTTTATATACAGATCCGCATAAATTAACAATCATGCAGAAAATACGATCTGCAATAAAAGTGCCATAAATACTGGTATCAAAGAAACGTTGTAGCGTTTTACTACGCTTTTGCACACACTCAAACATTGCTCCAGCAGTGAAGGTTAAAAAGCGATTTAACAATGGAGAAACGAAACATTTACATAGTTGCAGATCAGAGCAGTCTGCTCTGATGAAAAATGAAAAAAAAAAAACTGATGGTCAATGACTAACGTGTTGAATAGCTTCAGCTTGAATAATCGTTTCTCGCCAATTTGTTGGACACACCAATCAGTTCCGTTCATAAGCAACTCTGTCAGAAAAGCGTTGGAGTTGCTTTTTGAAATTTTTCGCAGCAATTTTCACGGTGAGTGAACAGTGAATATTGGAACGATGATGGCTCGTCGTGGCTGGTGTAATTTCTCTCAATTTTCCCAAGTTCATAAGTGCCTACCTACGGATACATATTATCGTGTATATAACGATGGACGCGAAGAGTCGTGGCTGAGATGAAACGCACGATGGCAAAAGTTTCATTCGACAAGCACGCACGCGGCGTCAATACAGGAAATATATAATATATTCAATAAACGTACCGTAAATACAGGTATTAGACGAATGACGAAGACGATAGGGTGTGCAATAAACTTGGCGATCTCTCGAGATCTCGTTCGGGTCAGTTCAGACCTCCAGGGCCTTTATTTTCTTCTGTTTCCTGCCACGAAGCCCCAAGTTTAACACACAGGTACGCTCGTATTTATAAGTATATAAATAAGAAGTTTGTATGGTTGAGCCGCGATCTTTGGGGCTGGCAACTTGGCTCGCTCAACCCACGTGAGATCCGAACCACTTAGCCACTTCAGAGAGAGCGAGAGAGAACGTTCTTTAATCCTTATCTACGCATATCGGTCGCATACGTATATGCATTGCAAAGTTGGACGTTGAATTGGAGAATATTGTCGAAGTGAGATCACCAGAAGGCTCCTCTCGAGCCCCCTTTTTTTCGTTGCAGCTGCGCTTCTTTATTTGTCATTTTATTTCTCATTCACGTTTTTTTCGTGCCCTTTTTTTACACTTTTTTTACTTCTTTTCCGGCTTATCGCCAAATAATGCAGATACACAAAAAACTGGCCCGAATCGAAGCTCCGGGGAAGCCAAAATCGTTGGTGCTCGTCTTTTCCATTCTCTCCTATCGACTCGTCCTCTAACTCAAAAAACACCTCCACATATGGACCAAAATTCTCCTCGGATTTTTACCCTCTCTCCTCACAATCTCTCGACCGGATTCTCATCTGGCTCTCTTTTCAGAACCCAAATATTCGATTGTGCGAATGAGTTTTATATATACAAGCACGTATTATCGCCTTGGCAAGAATAATATATATTTTGGATCCACGATCACACTCAGGGACCATCGTAGAAAAGGCAATCTCGAAAGTGCTTGTCAGCACACTCGGCAACAATCTTTCCTTCCCTCTTTTTGTCTGACGCGTAGCACATACCTTTTTTACGTTTTCGGACATTTTTTTCGAACTCTCCACTGTTTGTTGTGCCACTTTGGACGTTTCTTCACTTTTAAGCAGTTTAAAAAATAAACGAGATTATTAAATTCATTTTTTCTTTCATTCGCCATCTCTGCACCGAGATTTGCTTGTTTTCTCGTTGAAAAAAAATTGTGTCTTTCTTTAACTTTGTAAATCGAACGTGACAACGAGACAACAGAAGGCTGCAAAGCTTCTTGTCGTCTGGACCTAGCCCAAGGTGTGCGTGGATTATGTTAAAAGCGCTCCCTTGAAGTCAGTTCGGTCTCAACTATTTTTTTTCGATTAGTCACGCGTCGCGAAGTGTGCGGTGTGAGCTCGGGTTAAATCCATTCGCCACACACCGTCAAAAGAGAGAACCTTATTTCCTCATCTCGTGGTTGCTTCTTAAGGGAGTGTGTTGCTGGTGAGATATGCGTTAGTGGTTCCGCGGTCACCTCTCGCCAATCACAAGTCTATAAACGAGACGAGACTCTCGCTACATAAAAAGTAATAGAAATCTATCGACTCGTTGAAATTCTAGAGACCAAGTTTCGAGTCTTCGGTGATGCTCATTCGATGCGCCCTTTTGACTTTCAAACATTCGTAGAATTGAAAATACGTGTCAGGTAAGATCTGACATTCGTTGGACCTGAATCTTCGGACCTCCCTGCCTTTCAGTTCAAAGGGATCTTGGAAAAAGAAGTCGATTTTATGCTCCGCTTCATTCTCAGGAAACGAATGGAAGCAGAAGTCGAAAAAAATAAGAGATTCTTTCGGAACACCGTGTTCTGGACAGACCTGAGTGTTTCAATGAATAACACCGATACCCTGATTTATCAAAAGGGCCCGGCTGTGAAAAAAAAAAACCCTTAAAATTGAAGCCCTTCCGGCCCAGTGAATATTTTTCCATTCATCTCCAAGGAATTTCGTTTTTCATGAACCATTTTATTCCGAGAAACTCAATCCAATTTTTTTCTCCATTTTAATCTCCTTGAATTCAATTTTCAAGCAGAAAATTTGCAGTTGAATGTTTATTTGCTCACTTGAGATATAATTAATTGGATTGGCCGACCAAGTGTCCTCTTCCTTTCTCTCTTTCTCTTCGTCTCTTTATCTCTCTGCATACTATGCGTACTTTTTATTACAGCGGTTTTCTTCGCACGTCAATAAGAGTGGTTCTCTCAGCTGCTGCGTTGCTCACCGGTGCTGAGAAGCTCCTCTTTGCGATATCAAGAGGCCGGGATCGGTAGTCGTGCATCTTCTTGCTAGATAAGGGGATGATTCATGACTCCAGTGGCGGTTTGAACGGATCGTTTAGCGAGGCGATGATGATGAAACTCTCTTGCGTGGCGACGACTCTCGTTTCTTTCCTCCACACTCATTCTCTCTTATTCTTCGTTTTTATTAGCCCGCACTATAACGGCTAACGTGCAATTTACCTTATAAGCTGAAACACTCTTCGCACTCCTACTTATCCCCTTTATTAATCACAATCTTATGGATTATTGCTGATTATTTTCCAATTCGACCTTAATCGTTCGACATTATTTATTTCCAGGGTAGGTCCGCCCACGCGGCTTTCTCCCCGGGCAAGGAACGTCGTTCCTAAAGCATATCGTGATATTGATTTCGATTATCTGCTGATTTTTATAAATTTGGTTATCAGATATGACGGAATTTGGTCCATCGCGCTTCGCAATTATTCCCACGCAGAATTGCCAAATATATTTCTTTCCGTTTACAGAATTTTTTCTACGAGAGAGAGAGAGAGAGAGAAGCAAGGAAGCTGTAATTATAAGGGTCGGCGTATACCGAAGAACTACCGGTTACGTTAGCGTGTTTGGCCATTTTTCACTACATACATAAATATATAACAGTCACATGTATATATATACATACATGGAGTTGAGAAGTGAAATTGGCCTCTTGATGAATGTTGCTCGGGAGAGGAATCGACGTCTGCTGGGCGTTCGGGTATACGATGAGAAATCTTTAGCGCCTTGGCGATCCTGAAGCCTCGCCCATTAACGCCTGTGCATGCCATGCTGTTTAAAAATCCTCATATATTCAAATAAAAAACAAGAGTTCCTACAACCTGATGTGCCAAAAGTGTGGAGGGCAGAGGAAAACCAAAAGTGATGAATAGAACAAATTTGCTCCCAGCGAATCGTTCCGGTCGTTGCAACAAAGATTTGATTGACCGAATAAGTCGGTTCGATAATTTTGTCAAAGAAGAACGATGAATGAGTAAAAATTAAAAGAGCGCGCAAAACTTTTGGTCAAGTTTGTACATAAATAGATTACTCGAAATGCGCGTGTTGATTTCCAGCCGAAGCATGAGAGACTGCTTGGACACGCCACGTATAAGAGCGAAAGTCGAAATGTTGCTCGGAACGCACGCGAGTATATTTTCGACGGTGCCAATAAAAATCAAATTTTTAGCCACTCGCATTATCGTCCCGAGCTGGGCATTTTGTCAATGATTTCATGCCAATCTGTGGATTTCCATTTTTAGTGGCATTAACATGAATTAAAGGCACATTCGAATTATTCGGATTCTAAATTCGTTTTTATCCGTGAAATTTGCGACTACGTATCGATGGATAAAAAGTCTATAAATTACAAAGAATTACAAATAAATTATAGAATTTAGTTAATTAAGGAGGCTTTTGAAGATTCGAGGACTATTGATTCATTTTTATCGACGGGATATTGCCAATCGATGTAACGCTTCTCAATGATCCTTATGGATTTTTTCAGCAAATAAAAACCGAAAGAAATAACTCACTAACCGGTAGATATACGTATACATATATATTATTTGGTATCAAAACGAGACCGGTTAGGATTATCATTGATTTACAGTTAAAATCTGCCAAGGAGTTATTTATGTCCTGCGAGAATCCTGCAGCAGCGGGAGACATTTAAATTTTGTATGCGTATTTATATCTATAGATACATGCGAGTATAAAACCGATCAGCGTATACATATATATATATATATATATATTCGAAGATATTGGCTGTTCCATTGGCAGCAAGATATCATCGACGTGCGTCGCGAGACAGTAAAGCGCTGTTCAAAAGTAGAAGAAGAAAGGTTTCGTTGCTCGCGTCTCTCGCGTGTAATCCGCGTGACATACAGACGTCAGGATTATCCAAAGGATTTGTGTCGTACGCGCGCGTTACTGTCGTGAGAAAAATGAAACGCAAAGAAGAATTATAAACGTCGCGAGAAAAGGAGAAAAAAAGAGGAATCCTTTTCCATTCGGTGACACATGGAATGATCTCTCGGGCTTTTTCTTCGACTCTATCATAAAGGAGTCACTTGGGACAAGATCTGAAAGTCAAGATGACGATCTTTCAGTCCTGCTATGGGAGATCGAGAGTCGATAAAATCGCCGATCCATAACTCGACAGCAGCCAACATTTTTAGTCTTTTGCTTTTCGTATACTTGCGGGCGACACGGGCGAGACTTGCGAAAAGACAATGGAATGGCAGCCGAAAATGTACAAGGAAAGTGCTAAAAAACATTAATAACAGCGAACATACACTTTATTTTCTATTCCTGGACTCGTTGACCTGTGCGGTCAACCGCGACCGGCTTCGAAAAGGTATTAATCCAGAAAGCCGTGACGACGTCGATGAATGGATTTTACTGCGAAGCTGTCTGGTTTATGTCTGTTATATAGCACTTGGAGATTTCCAGGGAGGATTCGACGAACAAAAACTAATACGTATTTACGCGCGTGGAAGTTGTCCGGAGGGATGGTCGAATCGTTAAATCACTGAATGTGTAGGTGAGCGCTATTAGCGCGGTAGCGTTAACAGAGAAAATATGATACAGCGATAAACATATAGCGAGAAGGATGGACAAGAAACAGCAGACCGTTCACAAAGGACATGATGGATCCTGGGATATTATTGCCTCGGATCCAGACCGCAACCAACGCTACCATTTGGTAGCAAAAAAAAAGGATATATTCAAAAACAATCTAAAGAAGGAAAAAGGTATCCATCAGGTAGTTCGGGGTGAGAATGAAGGCGAACACAAAACGAATATGCGGCGTCGACCATCACATGGCGCCCACATTTCTATCTCATTCGAGAAATAATATGCGCCTAGAGAATACACGCTTCGTGTACATATGTATATACTGCGCTACGTGTATCCATATATCTGTACAAAGTGAGAGGCGAGACTGTCTGGTGTCTGCGAACAGTAGCTTATCACGAACGTATTATGTAAATCGACGTACAATAGCACGATGTTATATCCAAACCGATAATTTTCATCAATTCGTCAATTTTTCACGCGCAATCTCGTGAGAATGGCATTGTGTCGTATATATAATCGCGTTTTTTGAATCGTTAATAATTACGACTATGATGCATGAATGTTAAAGCTGGCTTGTTTCTGGAGAAAAACTTTTAGTAACAATCAAGTTTTTGAGACTCGTCGGATTTTGAACTCCATCACGACAGCGAAAAACTTCGTACTCTGTTTTGCTCAACTTCCCGACGTATATAGTTAGCTTACAGTTTCATCGAACAATCGAACGACACCGAGAGGCGTTTTTTAATTTAAAAAATTAAAAAATTCCTCCTTAATGACAGTCCCCGCATAATGCATTAATACCCAAAACGTCGAATTCAACGCGTCTCAGCAATAAAAAAAATAAATGTATTTAAACACGGTTGGAAAGGGAAACAAAAAATTCCAAAAATTCGATGCGTCAAGCCCGCGCATTTAGTATTTTAGTTCCACCCATAATAGTCGGTATAACACGGTACGTAAGGCATAAGCTCCGGACTTAAGGCCACTTGCCGGTTGCAAATGACTCGGCTATTAGACCTCCATATATATTTATATATATATATATTCGTGGATGCTGTATAATGTTATACATTATAAGGTAATGCCAAGGTGCGCACCGCTTCCGATCACATGCATAAATCCCTTGTTCTAACTTGGTTACCAACTCCCTTCTGAATAACACGTACACTTCCACGTACAGTGTGTCCAGAAAATCCAGAAGATCCTGAATGTTTTCACGAGAAAAATCATTCAATCTTGTCGCTTAGAATTCACGAAATAATGAAAATTGTGCGATCCTGAATAAGAAAATCTTCAATTACTTATACTGACTTGATGGAAATCTCAATCTTATGGTAAATAGAAGAAAAAAAAATCTATTCGAAACAAGAATTAACAAATTGGAGAAAAAATGTATTAATTTTTTTATACGCATCGATCTATTTGAAGAATTAGCAGCGAGTGCGTTTGCATTTTGTTGCCGAAATCTAAGTGACTTTAGGGACACCGTGTATACAAAAAAGTATATGAACGTCGCTTTTTTGTATAGACAAAGGCTCGCAGTGCATTCCGATGCCTTCACTCACCTGTATAATTATCATTTGGTATTTTATCGCGGTCGATCATCTAAATTGGAAGCGATAAAATTTGTAGCAAAATACTATACGCGAAGCGAGTGATGCTCGTTCCCTCTTTGACTTGCTCGAACGACAGAGTGAGTTTGGATCCATTTTTCTCGCGGATCTACGGAACAAAAAAGCTGGGGAATAAAAAATAGAGCAGAAAAACCCCAAGACTCGAGCCCTGCTGGCAGATAAGAAACGATGGGGTATTAGCGTTGATAATTACGCCATGTGCGAGAAAAGTAAATGAATAATTACCGTGTCTCCGGCACATAGAGACAGTCCTGCCGCCGTCACCCTGCTGTTACACTTTTATAAATTCATACGCGCGTGTGTGTGTTTTCCATAAGCAAAAGGAGTCAACGATGAGCTTCGGGCGACGTAAATGGTTTAGTTAAGTGTGTCTAATCGAAATAACAAGTGACTCCTGCTCCGAGAACGTATAATTAAACGTAGTTTGCACACCTTCGTGAGGAGGTTTCGCGCCTTTATACACACACACGTATGCACCTTGAAATAACGAGTGCAAAATCCCAAACACAGAAGCAAATCTGCAAGGCTCGTAGCGCAAACGAAACTGCGATAGTTCTTCATAATGCGAATAATTCAATGGAGCAGAGTTTTTGCTCAATGAACGTCAAAATTCATACAATTATTGTGTAAAATCGTTAAGGGATATTTTTCCGTCGTGAATAATTATAAAATGGATTTTTCCTCGCGTCGTACCGATGATATGTATGAAAAAATCTGACGTCCGTCATGTCGACTCAGTGCGATTTGACGTTAAGGCTAAATAAGACTTCAAGCTGAGGCTGCATAATAAGTCGGTCAGTTTCATGGTGTGCAGGGGGCTTGTTTAATACTCTTGTATATATAGGGCAAAAGAGGGTGCACGGGAAATCGCCCCCTCGCGCATTCCCCTTGGAAATAATATCTTGATCCCACACCACGTGTGTTAAGGGAGAAAGAGAGTATATAGCCTTCGGGCTAGGAACTTCTCCGGTGTTGAAATAAAACAAAACGGTGAGTTTTGCAAAAATCCCCGGAGGGAAGAGACGAAAGAAAAAAAGGAAATGAGAAGGCGAGCTGTGAGCTCGTGGATCAAGAGATAATATTCACGAGACACAGTGCGAACGCAAAGCCGATGCAGTTTCTTTTTTATTCTTGCTGCACTTGTATACACACGCATTTGGAAATACACACGAGGAGGTACTCGACTTTGTGTTAGCAAGACTTGAATTATTTTCGTGGTTCTCACGTTCGTCAGGACACCCAGTAGATTATCTCACGTGGTGAGTTTCGGCAGGCGAAAAGAAAGAGAAAGAGAGTCCACGAGAGATGCATTCCAATGCAAATAACTCGCCCCAGGTCGCTGCGTAATCGTTGCAATTTCATGCTTCTCAGAAATCCAACTCTCCTCTCTTTCCTGCTCGTCTTTTTAACTTTTTAATTTCTTTTTTTTTTCATCTCATCCCTCTCTCTCACTTTCATGCTTGCAGAACTTGCGTGTGGCATCACACACCGGGCTTTCGCGGTTCTCACCCTCGGGCCACGAATGATACGCTTTTTCGTCTCGGGGCCGGCCATCGCCTGCGTCTCACAGCCCTTCAGGCTTTCAACCAATTTGTATCAAAGTTCATCGCGATGCTTCATATAAATATATAATATTGATGGGCGAGCGATTAAAACTTTCATCGAGTCAATTTAACCTCGTAAGGCTCTGACACGATTCAACCCCCATTCCACTTTCATCGTTGTAGCTTGAATCCAAAAATACATCCGGGAACTGTATTTCCTTATGAACAATCTCACAATTTTGTTGTAATTTTTTTTTGTACATTTTTTTTCGAATTAAAAAATTTTCTGTCATTCCAAAAGTTTATTCGGTTTATTCGGAAATTGGGAAATTTCTTATTTTTCGAAAAAAAAAAACAGTTTCGTTGATCGTTTTCCGGTAAATATTGACGTGGTAAACATTATTGTTTTTATTTATCGTTAAAGGGTGGTTGGTGCAGTGGTCGTAGGGGCGGCAGTCTGCAGCCGCATCCCCGGACTAGCAAAAAGTCAGCGTGAACAGTGTAGGAAGGCACCTCACGCGATGCCCGCTGTAGGAGAGGGTGCGGAGCTTGGTTTGAGGGAGTGTAGACATCAATTCAGACATCACCGATGGAATTGCTCTCACGTTACGAACGATCAGGTGTTCGGACACGTCGTCGTCGTAGGTAAGTCAAAATCTCATTTTTTAAAAATAATATTAATTTTCCTTATCATAGAAATTTCATGGCATAAATAATTATTCACAAAATTGACAAGTAAAAATATACTTTTGCACAAAATTTGTTACAAAAAATAAAAAGGGAAATATCGTCGGTATTTGTAAAAATACAAAAACACGAAAAATGCGATTCGTCATCTAAGCACGTCGAGATTTCTTGTTCTACGTTTTTTACCAACAACAATTTGTTCTATATTTTGGCTTGTAACGTTTCACCAGAAGTATAACCACCACGAGCTTCTTTGTTCTTTTCAAGAAGAAAAAAATCCGACGATGATCGACGCGCTTATTATTTCACTATTGACTTTTTCTTATGCCTTTTTTTCTTTCGGTTCCTCCAAGAATGGATTTGTATTACGGTCGGAAATAAATTACCACACGGGGCAAAAACTCCCTGTGGTTTGGACGACCGAAATCTTTTCGTCACGCGGGTGCAACGATGCACTTTTCAAGACGGCGCGTGACCAGAAGCAACATCTTTTCTTCTTCTTTTTTATATTCATCTTTCTCGTCTGTCCCCGCCTCTTTTACCGCGTCTCCCACGTTTGCTCTAACGGTATTATTTAACAGTTAATTCAAGTGTCGCTTTACCGAAGTTTCCGCGTGTCTATTTCGTTATTTTATGACTTTTCTGTTTTTCCTTCAATAACAATTTTTTTTTTTTCAATTATCGATCTATTGCTCGTCGAAAATAAACAAAAATGAAACGGAAGTTGCGACCGCAACGCCCATGAACAAACAAGTGTGGATGAAAATGATTTTCAAAGCGATTTCGTCGCTTACAAAAGACTCAAAGAAAATCTCTTGTTTCCGAGGACTCCATAGCGATAAAAAAAAATGGCAAATTTTTTCTTCTTGTTCGTGCGCTTCGAACATTATCCGGTAGAAAAGGCACCGCGAAACCTGACTGGAAAACAAAATACGGCGTGTCTGAAAGAGCCAATGGCTCTCTGCCGTCTTTGGATGATCTCGTTTGCCGATAAAAATTTGCACACAGACACGTATACCCAAGGAGAGAAAAAGCACGCACGCACACACGCTTCGTTGCGGACTCGTTCGTGGAAGAACTTCTGGTCGAACGTTACATTTATTTAATGGAATTTTTCTTCCCAGTTGTTTTTACGGTTCTATGGGATTCTTTATTGCCAAATTCGTACATGGTGGTCTTCCGAAAATCGACTATTTTTTCCGGTGGTCCCATAATTCTCATAAATTGAAAAATATATTGAATATGCAAATTAGAATCGTCGAAAATGGATTAAGAAATTAATGGCCACGTTATGGCTTCGGAAAGATATTTGAAGAAAAAAAAACCTCCTATTCTTAGAAAATATTAAAATAATCGAATTAATAGATGAGCATCTCGTTTGCTTCCTAAAAATGACACGAGGGCAAAAACCTGCTGGTTCGTTGAAAAATATAATCAAACACATTCCAAAAATATTAAGATTGGAGCGTTCGGTCGATTTACGATGGAAAGTCCGATGTGTGTTTGTAAACGTACAAATAAGTACATGTGTACAACTTTTTTTTCACGCATATACATATTAGAGAGAAAGAAGGTCTTTTATGTACATAGATATAGTACATATAGGTATTTATTGGGTAGCTTTACACGAGGACGGGAGAATAAAACGCGCGAGTCCGGTTCTCGTGTTACCGTTTTGTACGCGCTTCCTCGGGAGCGCAGGGTCGCGCATAATACGCGCGTAACTTATGCTCGACACGTGAGAATCCTCTCCTTTCTCTCTCTCGTTCTTTCTTCACTCCTTTATCTTTTTCTCTCTCACCGCGTTTCGCGAAGAAGAAGAGAACATCAGCACAGATTCTCGGCTCGTTCCCTTACGGTCCTGAAGAGGCCATTCAGTTGAGATCCTCGCCGCGAAAGCAGAGAGACGCGCGAACGAGGGAGGCGACATGTACAAAACATAGACACATATCGACGCCCACAAGGACTTCTGCTTTCGTTCAACACACACTTCCCCCAAACACCCTCGGAAAGTTAATATCCAGTAAAATCGTCCTTCATTTTTTTTTATGCCTCGTATATCTTGGCGATAAAAAGTATAAAGAATTTCATTAGTAAATTGTAATTGAATGATATTTTGTCCGAATGGCGAGAGCGAGCAAAAAATACATCGGGAGAAAGATTCGATTTGGAATAAGAACATTCACGCGATGGATTGACTGCAGGGACACGACTGTCCAGCAAAGGACGCGATATCATCATCGGAAATAAACAAAACTTTAAAGCAAATCAACGAAAATCCACGCGGAACTTGACAACCGGAAAAAAACCAGGAAAGAATAACAGACAGGGGTCCAACTTTGAACCAGATAATCCGGATGATGTGTCCAGAAGCCGACGTAATCCGCTCGCATAAATATTAGTTAAACGGCGTGTATTAGTCATGTCAGAATTAAGGACACCTCCATCGAAGAGCGTGTCAAATTCTTTGTTAAGATTACCAGAGCAAACGAGAGAAAGATTGTTACCAAAAAAAAGAGCAACCGCGAAATTATGACAATCCGATTTGAGACCAGAGATTAGAATCGTTCAAGATGAGTTCTCGCGGTCATCAGGATTACACGGAGCAAAGGACTATCATGTCTAAATCGGATCGTAAATTTTGTCAGGATCTTCCTGTCCGACCTACGCGCTTCTCAGTCTTGAATGATTCACCATCTTGATGTTTTACTTACTTTCGCGAATACTCACGAGTATCTGTTACATGAAATTTTGAGTCATAGCCTCGCTCTGCGTGAAACATTTATTAATTACTCCACCGTCGACAGACTTGAAACCACAAGAACGAACTCCATATTTTCCACCTTGGAATGTTGTCGCCCAAAGGACATAATCCTTGACATAAATAAATGAGTTTACAAATAAATTCGTAACAATGTTGCTGAATATTTTTTTCATAAATTTCTTCACGTCGTACAGAGTTGAGAAAAAAATCAAGTGGAATTTCTAAACTGCTAATGATCGAAATAAAAATTTCTTACGACAAGAAACAAAATTTTCCATTTCCATGTCAAAACGAACATAAATCCAAATCACAGCATTTCCGTGCTCCATGTTTTTTCTCCGACCGGAGAAATCAAGATCCCGGTGGGAAGGAGAACCTACATTTATATACGAGTCAATAATAAGTATTAAAAATGTGTAAGGAATCTGTCGAAGGAAGCGTGTACAACGACGTCGAAAGAACAAAAAGAAGTAACAGGGTTAAGTTAATATACACGTGTGGGTATCCGTTGGCAAGAGGAAGCAAGAATAAGAGGGCGTGATCGGAGGAATGAAAGAGCGAGAAGGATAAGAACGAAGCTGGGAAGAAAAGATAAAGAAAAAAGTATAAATAACGCTTAAAAGCAAAGGGGCAGTTGGTCTCGCTAACTTAATTAGTGAAATTAACGGGGCCGCTCGACATGTCCGAGCTAAGTGCGTCGATATACTATATACTCTTTATTCCACATATATTTATGCATCATCAACGCATGTGCATATACTTATACGTATATTAATACCGCGGGTGGTTTCTTGCGATCGTTTCACATGCACACACGCCCGAGATATTATTTCTTCTTGGAGGAACAAGCGATATATGCACCATAATATAGGCTGCACTTAAATCTCTCATACAAATGCTTCTGTGTGTGAATTTTTATGTATATCGATATTCGACCTATATTATAAGTTTTCCCATACGTATCGCTTTAAGGTATATTCTTTTCACAGGCAGGAGCTCTCCACGATTTTTTTTCGCGAGAACAAGAAAAATGTGTCGATTTTCCTGAAAAACAAAGTAATTTCAACGTCTGGGAGGATTAGCTCGCGAATAAACTTTTCCACGTGCTCTCCTGCGGGTGTGAATTTTGATTCGGTACAAAAAAAATTTAGTTTTGTTTCTCGACCGGCAATTTATAAGTCTAATCGAAATATTTTAATATCTATCGTGATGATTCACACGGAATTGCGAGAATTCATAAATTAGAAGAATATACGTGAGGACTCGAGCGTGTGCGTTTTGTGAATAAAATAAGTAGAAAAGAAAAAGAAGATTCGGAAAGTCGCGTGGGCGCGAAGAATGTCCCGAAACGTTCCAATTAATTAGAGTAATTAAAAAGTCCCATTAGTTCGATATATTCGTAAAGATAACGGATAAATATTCGTAGATTTCTATAACGCTGATAAAGGATAGAGCTTGCTGATCGATTCAACGCCATTTCTATGCTGCGATCGATGTGGTCGAATTAGTTGGAACGATTTCAATTTAAAACGATCGAATCTCGAACATTCTGTATATTTATATATTTATATAAGCTCACAAATGATAGGAGACGAAACCAAGAAGCGGTCATTACATTATTCCTTATTAATTCAATCGCTCCCGGATCGTGTACTTAATTAACGGTTATCTTACGATAGAAACTTGATAGAAAGTCGATAGAGAGGCAAAATCTTTCGAGAGGAAATTCCTGGATGTGCCACAGCGCGTGTAGCACACCTCTGGCTATTTTTATAAATTCTTTCGATATGATGAAATAAAATAATACGTCTTTCGAAACTTCAGCAAACGGACAATAAAATGCTTCAAATTTTTCAAAAATCGTAAACAAATTCGAATTTCTCGATTGATCCAAATTCCCTGTGTTTAATTATTCTACTCGTGTGATTAAAGAATTTCCACATATTCTTATCTGTAACACGTCGATAATTTTATTCGTTCGGTGAGAATTACTCTGGATAATCGAGGGACAAGAATTTACAACGACCATACGATGCTCACCAATATTCATAAATTCGTGCACTTCAGATTCGTTCATTCGATTCGCCGATTGAGATAAGACACTTTGAATGAAATTGAACTATCTGCTGCAGATCTCGCATGGATGGCGTGACGCACACATAGAAATTGAAGGCACAGATATAAATATGCATAAATTTAATCGTGGATGAAGGGGAATGAATTTTATTGCAGAAGCAGCCACAGAGTGATCGTGTAAAAAGCCTGAATTTTTGACATTATAAAAGTAAATCTTGTGTGTCTTAATACGCGTGGTACGTGTGTTTCTGTGGTGAGTCGAAAAAGTAAGAATCCCACCTTCGGCGAGCATCACGCATCGCGACGGGACATTTGTCCTGGCGATAAGTGAACGACACTGCGGGTGTGTTAGTGTGCGTATGTGTGTTCGTTTAAGACCCTCCTCTCACGCGTTACATACGCGTGGCTTCTTCTCTCACCCTCTGCTGTTCGCGATCAAACGCGCGCGCTCCTCTTTATCGCGAAGCGAAACGAGCGTAATGAAACGTTGTGTCTCTTGACGACGAGAGGCGCGGGCCTATACGGGATCCTATGAATATTCAACGCAGCATCTCTCGGTGCCGCGTACACCCCGCTCGTGAGGATGCATTTTACACGTTATAAGACCCGATTCGGTATTTCGCGTCGAGCTTACTAATATGAATTCACGTTAAACTTACTTTATCTTCGGATATGTACAGGCTGTCTCCCCAGTCTCCTTTAAACTCTAAAGCATATCCAAAGTTTTCAATAATCTATGCGAACAAATCTCAAAAGACTTTCTTATTTTTTCCGATGCGCCGCATCGACGAAATAGCGGTAACGAAAAATCTAGCAATCGCATTGCCATTAAAAGTGCGAACGGCGTCCACCACCTCACGTCGTTACGCGATGCTCCAGCGGGACCGAACGAAAAATTGAGGAAAAAGCTTTCGAACCTTGATTACAACTTCCGGACACGCTGTATATACAATTTTTATCGGGAAGAGGAGAAAAAAAAGACTAAAAGGTAAAAACGACGAGATGGCGATCATGCACGTAAAATACGGTCCGAACAGCGTCATCCAATCATGACGGACTCCGCTTTACACGAATACTTAACCTCCTACATCTGCACGCTTACATACACGCGGGAAGAACACCTCGAAGAGTGGATAATTGTATCACGAGAGGTGCCAGATTGTCCCTTCACACCGATCCGTCTCTGTCGACTTTATCTCCGCGCTAATTTGTTCGGCGCGAGGCTCACACTTGGCAAAAAGAGCAAAAGAGACACTCCAATAGCCAGCAGGTATACGAAAGAACACGATCGACTATAGCGTAGCAGTCCTTGAAGACCGTCTATTCGAACTTCCAAGTCGAATCTCTCGCGTCCCATCCAGCACCAGGAACCATATGCAAAAGAAAAAGAAAGAAACAAGACGCGGGCCACCGAACCAACAAAACTGTAATATCCCCGGCTATAAAATGTCAAGATCCCTCCAGAGTTTCACCCGGACCATGAATAAGTCACGTGGTATACAACAGTCACGAAATTGTAAGGAGGTCTCGTCATTAAGGCGACTTTAAGATTAGCATCTGCATTTTTTATGGCCAAGTAGACGAGTCGTGCGCGGTTCATGATTAGCTGAGATTCAGATTAAAATCTGAATTACTGTTTTCGAGATAAATAAATTAATAAGACTCCGTGGATTTACAACTGTGGGAAATTTACCGGAATATTGACATAATTTCATTCTAGTTTTTTCTCCTCTAACCATTTGCACAGATCTTTAACGGTCCACGAAAACTGACGTGTTTTTCGAGACAGGCCTTCGTTTTTTATACCAAAGTCTTAGACAGACTTTCGAAAGCGTGGAATTTATTCATTTTTTATTACAAAAAACCATACATTTGGAATTCGCTGAATTAATCGGAGTAAAAAAAACTCTCGTTCGTGGCCGGTCGTTAATTTTTCTTACCGCCGCGTACAAAAAGCCGCAGATCGATGAAAACTTTTATCAAGTCCCGCACAAGAACTATGCGATCTCTCGGTGAACATGCTTCTGGATTTGGAAGTGTCCTTCTTATTCCGCGTTCACCAGATCTCAGCGAGTTCCTAAGAATCGTTCTCACCAATCTTCTCCGACTGTGGTCCCATGGGATTCCCGAGGAAGACGACGGGCCGACGAGAATGATTTCCATTTACAAGTCCCAGCCGGATTGAGAAGAAGGAAGCGCGATGCCTCGTTATCGTTTAGTCGCAGAAAAGATTCCCAAAGTTATAAATATGGAGGTTAAGAAATTGTAGATCGCGAGAGCGTACAGATGAAGAGAGCAGACGATGAAATTGCAATGACGTCACGGAAAACTGGAGGAGATATCGATATCACGTTGAGAAGCCACACGATCTACGTGTCTCTCTCTCTCTCTCTCTCTCTCAGATCTTTTTTTTCAGCGCGGGCGACACAACTCACGATGAGCTTGTCGATGAATAAAAATGAATGAAAAAAAAATTACGAAGAAGCACGAATGCCAAAGGCGATTCTTCCGTACTCTCTTTTACTCGCTCCCAGCTCGCCTGTGTCCTTCTGCACAGGCTCTTCGACGTGATTATGTGCGAGGATTGAGTTATTGTGTGCCAAGGGGATCCTGAATGGTGGACGCAATCCCCAGAGGGGATTTCTTCTCTCATCGCATAAAAAGATTTTCTTTCTTTTTCTTCCTTACTTTCCTACGAACAGATTGTTTTGCTTTATGGCTCGACACTTAATCGAACAAACATACACGCGGTACTCTCGTCGCATAAACCATCGAACCGTAACTAGTTAATAAATTAATATATCACTGAAGCTACAGGATTTATCCCTTAAGGCTTCTATAGAGTCAAGAATATTTCTCGTATGTACCATGTATGCGTAATGTCGACACGTGCTTTCTTGTGGGAACCGCCACCAAGACGAGAAGATCGCGGAATAAATGACGCAACGACGCGAGTAGGAAAAAGCTGAGGACAGTAAACAACCGAATGATACATTGATCACTGCAGAATTAAATTTTCCCATCAGGCTATTCAACTTTGCACGTATATCCTTATCCAGCCGCGTATGCTCTGTAATGTCAATGGCCACGTATCCGTTTCAACAGTTGCAGGAAACTGGAAAAACGTGAATGGTATACTTTTGAGAAAACCATCAAATTAACATTATTCATTATCGGTCGGACGCTCGCTGGAGAGCTTTGCTGTACGTTTTTTTTTTTGGAGCGGCTGGATATTTCAAGAAAAATCTAAACTACACCGCGAGTTTTCTTATTATTCTCACAGAAGAAAGTGTAACTTTTATTTTTCTTGAAATGTTAACGATGTCTGAGAAAAACGTGGCTCTGCTTTTTCCTTGTTTGTCTCGCACTCGCAAAGCTGGTGGCGATCGCTTTGAGAGGAAAGATCGGCTTGAATTAGCTTTTCATTAAGAAGGAATTATTCTTTCGACATGTAAATCAATGTCCGGACGTTGGAAATAAAAAGTGAAGCCAAACTGGCTTAAAATACAAAAATTTGTATATTCATTTTTTTATGCAATTTATTTTTTCGCATGCAACTTGTGGTTCCACTATGTCGTTGTTTTCACGACCCACTTTGCCCCCGTGCCTTCCTTTCTGGATCCATGATATCATTTGGAAAGTAAATGGAAGAATTTCCATAACAATAAATCAATAATCGACACGATTCAATGAATTTGTTATTTTTAGGCCCAAAAACCTCAATAACATTATTCTTATCGATCGACCTCATGAATTGATTCAATCGGCAATTTATTACACGTGGCTTGATACAATTTGATTCGTGTACACATAAAGATTCTAAAACTTACAAAAGTCGAATCCGGTTCTAAAGATCGAGACAATTTCTTTTTTTTTCTATTTATTCGAACGATTTTTTTGTCTCGATTTTATCAAATAATTTAATCCTTGAATTGAAAATACTAATCACACGAGCTTTCTCAGTCTCGTCGTTTCCCGATTCTCTTCGCGATGCTTTACTGCTCTCATGGCCACACAAATACTTTCTTGTTGACATATATACAACGAATCTTGTAAACGAGTTAAGGTCGTAGATCTTGATAGTATAGAAGTGCGAGAACGAGACAACCCCCTGCCGATATTGCGTAGGCTTTTCACTCTCCCTCTCTCTCTCTCTCTCTCTCTCTCTCGCTCTCTCCTCTCTCACTTCTTGTACACCATATAACACGTGTAAAACCACTGTATTCCATAAGATACACCATTGTGAACTGTCGAGCTTGTGTGTTCAGTCGTCTGTGTAGCTTATCCGACATGACTTCTCCACTATCTGTAACGCAGCACTCCTCGTACGTTCGCACCTGTCGTGTGCAGGTGACGAAAAAACAACCAACAAAACGCGTTCACTATGTTACAAATTATCATTTGATTTATATCTTAAAAAAAAAGTTAAAAATTTCTCTGTATTTAATAAGCTAATACAAAAAAAAACCTGAACCAACACTGAAGTTCATAGACTTTCAAGAATTTTACGGAATTTTTTAAACATCACTACTCTTCGTGGTTTTGATCGAAAGCAAAATGACGATAAAATAATTTCTGCACATGATTCAAAATAAAAATTCCATCGAATCGAAACTTTTGCTTTGGCCAGTAAAAGCTGGCGAAACCTCGTGTGTGCTTAGTTTCAATTAAATCGTACAGGAGGAAAAATGTTTGCCTCGAAGAGTTAATGAAGACGATACACGTTGGACGCGAGGAGATGGCGATTTCGATGGGGGTCGAGTATATATGTCCGTCGATACATTAGCACGGAACAGGGAGTGCAGTAGTGAATTCGAAGAAATCGATTTCGCCATCCATGCTCTCGGTTCGTTAACAAGAGAGCGCAGAGCTCTTGACAAAAAAGAATACAAAGTGAATGAAAAAAAAAAGGATCGGTAAAGAGCAAGGGTCGAGCAAGCGTAAGGTGAGTCTTGGTATGGGAGGCAAATGCAAATTCAACCCAAGGGCGCGTTCGTAAAAAAATGCTAAGCAGACCCCGCGGAGAGTGTGTCTTAATTATAGTAATTGGTTAATTGTTCCCAAGTTCTCGATCCATGAATGAGAAAAGGATGAAAATGGAGAGAGGGCTACCACACTGTACACGGAACATTGTGGATCGTGTACACACGTGAAGTCGTGACGATAAAAAAAAAAATATTTCTTTGTCTCGGAGTCAAAAATTTATCATTTCTTTTGTTGCTTGAAAAAAAGTGTCCAATTATTTTCCCTACTGAATAATCAACGTCGAAATCTTTTTTCATCCCCAACAAAAAATTCTCGATAAATTTTCATAAAAATTGAAGTTTCCTCGAAGAGAAATTAGAACTGGCTAGAAACAACATAAATTCTGTGATATATTTGCTCCCGACAAATGGTCATTTCTGTTGATGAAATTTATAGTACGGATTGAAAAAAATTGAACAAAGATCTACGAAGAGACACATCACACAATTACACGAAATTTACTCTTGGTCGTCCTTGTAAATCTTCCAACGTAAAATCATTTTTGAAGATGAAGTCCCAACCGAGACGTATTTCGTAATTCAAAGTTTACAATATCGTAGAATGAGCGGATACGCACAGAGTACTTGACGCGTTGACAAGAGAGACATAAATATCCTTGTGTCGAGTCGTTACCACCGCGACTTTAGACAATTCGTTGTCCTTGAATCTCTACAAATTAAGGGCAAATGAAAAAATCAAATTTTTCGGAACGACTTTCTCTAAAACCGTTGTTCGTGCCAAGGATTTAATGCCGAGGAAACTTCGGTGGGAGCATCTTGGCTACCGAACTGTCATTTAATTTGATTTACTATTGCCTAAGGGTTATTAATTACTACGTTCCTCCGAGGCATCTTTCTCTCTTCCTCGCGCTCCTCGTCTCTGACACTCCCTCTAACATATACCTATATGTATCGATACACACATATATGTACACGAGCATATCGCTACCCGCGCTATCTCTCGTTAAGGAGTTCGAAAGACCCCGAGGCATCGCTGATGAGCCACGTTTCTTACGAGCTATGCAACTCTGTTCGCGTATGAACAGCAGCCACATAAGAAAAGTATTGCTCACACGCACACACACAGATATATTCATACAAATAAATATTATTTATGCACATATGTATATTGTGGACATTCGTTTTAATCCTCTTCGTACATATCGTCATACGTAACCCGCCTCCTTCCCAACCAACACGAGCTTTTATATTGCCATATTTATAAAAGCGTTACACAGTGTGGAGTACAAGAGCCGAGGCTTATTTCGCATAGCAAAATGGACGATAAATCAGGCATGAAAAAATGAGGATAAACATAAAATGCTGGAGATCCATGAACACATGGTATATGTTGATGGAAATGAAATATTTATACAATTAAATGAAAAATTAATTTATATCTGGAATTAATATTTTTATTTTTTTATTTATTTTTTTTTACGAGATGTGAAGGTCTGTTAATTATCGGAACAAGATTTCTACTTAATGTCCGAATATAATTTATTACAATAAATATCATTTTCGACAACCGCTTGACTAACTTTTCGTCTTCAATTATGCATGTGCCAATTTTTCTCCTAGAGTCTACGAAACTCTCTTCGTTTCGACCAAAAAACTATATTCAATTATTTTTTTCATTATTCCACCAGACTCGAGACTCCTCTAGATACTTTTCTCCAGCAGGTGCAGTTTTTTTTTTCTTACTAACAATAAGGCAAGCAGAAATATTGTTCCAGGGAAAAACAATCGAATCGCTTCAATTTGTTTATATGAACGAAGAAGAATTGTGTAGGGCAAAAGTTGTCGTCGTGCTTCGTGTCGGACGCAATTTTAATTTTTTTCATATATGATCGATATCGCACCAATTAACTGCAACGAGTGCAGCTATGTCTATATCCTCGATGGAATACATTAATTTGTTCACTCATTGATTTATAATCATTGTTTGAAAAACGAAACGATTCAGGATAATTATACTTGGAACATTAATGAGCGAATCTTCTTTTTGCCATATGCTTTATTAAGGGAGCTCGTCCATGTGATCTTCTGCACTTATAGATTTATATACAGATGTGTAATTTAGAGATATATCTATATATCCGAATATCGATCTCTGAGCCATGCTCTCGCAGTTAATGGCGATCAGACAAATGGTCCCACACCGGAGACACTTAATTATTACCGTGGTTATTGCCGCTCGTTACTCACACCTCCGTCATACCAAGCTCGAATTTATCGCGGCAGAGAAACACGTGGAGCAAATCTCGTCTCACATGGACTACTGCGTTTTTTCTTTTTCTCTGACCATCTTAACGTCACAACTCTGTCATAATTGTTAAAGTTTAGAATCCAACTGCTCGATCTATAGCAGATTGGTAAAATTTATCCCCGGGACTCAGTTACGTTGCGGTAAACTAAAATGAAAACAAAATAAATAATTTTTCGTTATTGCACGACAATGGTCAATCGGAAATCGAAAAAAGTACCGCAAGAATCGAGTACGTGCTGTTTTTATGTATATGCATCCGTTTTATTTATGTGTTATTCCGCGTGATTGTCTCACGATTTTCTGGTTACGATTCATGCTCGTTATTCTCTCGTTAGTCACGACGAGAAAAGATTAATACGATTCAATATTTCACGGCGTAATACGTCTCGTTGAGGACAAGGGTGACCGCACGTGAGACGTATCCTAGATAAATAGATCGAATTACCACGATCGCTTATATGGGATTATAACCGATTACGATCTCTGGCCACTGGGATATGACGCAATAAGTACAAATGCGAGGTCTACCTCGTGAGATTTACTACAAAAGATCGGGGGTAATGGGAGTCACTGCAGAAACCTAATCAACGGTATGGTTGCGCGCGGGAATTCGGTGATTTCCACAGTACGACTTTGCGATTTAAAGTCAAAATACTGCATTTTTTTGGATAAATTGGAACTTTCGACGAAATGATTTAAAAAAATGCATATTTTTGCTCAATTCCTAAAATCGTAAACATATTTTTAAAAAATTGTTTCAATCCACGTTGACATACGAAATTGGAAACCATCAGCAGGTGCAACCAGCTGAATGAGACATCAAAATCTTAGGCCACACTTTTCTAAACGCGAGATGAATCATTAAAAAGCTAGTTCCCGCGATAGGAACAAAATTTATCTCTGAAACACGACGACTGTAATTATCCTAGTTTCGTCCATACCTGGGACTCGAGACATCCTGTGTGTGGTCTCGGAGGAATGATCATTCACCTGTTTCACCTGTTTAATACGCGTTCGCCCGTTTGAATTCGTCGTAAATTAATTTCGCATCGGAAACCTAGATCGTATATCGCAATCAGTGTATACGAGAGTAATAATTTCGATGAAAAAAGAACGGAAATAGTGACTAGCTCGTTGGAATGCCATGGGAGCATATTTCTTACAAGAATATATTATTTTTCTGGACGTTTTAAAACACGCGTAATAACTGCGTAGCAGTATAAAAACTCATGCTGAGATTGCTGACAAACGAAAAGGTGCAAAAAAGCAGCTTCGAAGGTTAATGAATATGTGTTGCCACCTTCTATTTGTTAACTACATTTACAACCATTTTCATATCATATTATAATAATAATCATCAAAATATTAACAATAATAATAATACGGGCAATAATATGAACGTGGAAATTGCCTGTATACTTGAAGAGCATTCGTTTCCACATCGCGTTCAACTGCCCACGATCACCTAATGCACTTAACTTTTTGTCCGCGCAGAGAGAGTCGTAAACATTTGCCGATCTTCTCTCGAGCCTCTCAACGCGCGATACGAAAAGGTCTCGCGAGTATTTTATTGCCATTTCCCCGGCAATAATGTAGTTGGCTAAATAAAAATGTATTCGGACATACGAAATAGATACAAATGCCGATAGGGCGCGCACGATAACGCGAATACCGAAAGATCGTATTGTTTCACACCTGGGATTGTTCCGCGTTCGATTTTTGATTATTTTTTTTTTGTTTCTGTGGGGCAGAGAGTTAGATTGAGACACTCTGAGAAGCGTCGCGTCATTCGAGATTCACACGAATGGGATGTAAACGAATATAAGCATCGCGGACGAAGTAGAAAAAAAGTTACACTCGCGCGGCGATAGGCTTTTGTGGCTACGGCAGTTCATTTTTTTTTCTTTATTGCACAACTTTCTGGAGTATCTCTCGTCACCTGCTTCTCTCACGGGGCTGAATCCCCTTTTTTCATCAGTTGAAGCCTTTTTTGTGTGACACCGAGACTCGAGAAAGTATAACTCGTCCTCTCGTGGCTACTGCAGTAAAAGAAGAGACCGCGAGAATCGTTTCGAAGGATCATATTTCTGCTGGTTACACAAGCGGGAAGATCTCGTGGCAAGAAAGTCCGGTCCATTGTGAGTTGTGCTTATATATAGATTCGTACTTACATCTTTGTCGATGTAAAAATTTGCTGCGGCGCTGCACACACCGGCCCCGCAGCTACTTTTATCCCCATAAAAATCAACGATAATGCGGATCGTGAAGAATCAATGTCGTCGTGCCAATTAGCGAGACGTCTTGATTAACGACGTGCTATCGTATTTTTCTTTCTCTTTTTCTCGTGTATCGTGTTCGTCTGAAGGGAGAGTGATGACGTCATCTACTTTAAGAACGATTTACAAGTTTATTTTTTTATTTTTTCTTCCCGAAGAAAAAGGAATAAAAATTTTGAGACTAATATAAATTGAGCTCTTTATTCTGGAGTTAGGTGCGCGTACCAGCTCTCGTAATGACGTTGGCGTCCTTCCTTTTTCGATCGATATAATTAAATCTTGACATAAGAGAATAATGAGCTTCGTTTAATTGTAATAATTATAAATTATATGTAATCAGACTTGTTCAAGTGTCTTTGTTAATATTTAAAATTAGGCTCGTTCTCGTTCCCCTTGGCTCATACAATTCCAGCATATTTCAAGGCCTACGAAAAAAAAAATTAAACTCTTTACAGAACAGTATTCTCTGTACACATGCACGCGACAGAGTGTTGATTTACTGTGAGGCTCGAGTTTTTGCTCGTGAAGCTCCCCCGTAACTTCCTTCTCTTCTCTTTTTTTCACCGCGTCTCTCGATCTTTTCTCAGCATCTCATGCGAGCGTGTACAAAAGACCCAAATAACGAGATTTACTATTCGGGGCGGTGGAGCAATAAAAAATGAGTAATGAAGCGTTGAATCTTCAGTGGAAAAAAAAACACTGGAAACTAATTGTTATTTTCTGGCCATTACATATCGATTTAGATCGAAAACGGCGAACGCTTTTTCTTCTCTTTAGTATAGTTGCACTCGTATTATTTTCGATTAATCAAAGTTCGTATTGAATTAACTTTGATACGAAAATGATTAATATCGATGTAAACGATCAATCAAATGATCATTATCGATTATTCACGCGGAAAAAAATCTCGCTGGCGAACGAAAATGTGCAACGACTTTCTCACGGTATATCCAAAGCAATCTATCCATTATCCATGTATGAAAATATAGATCACAATCTCGTTGCTAAAGTTGCATGAGAAGTGGAAAAAATCTTTAGCTGAACTGTCTCCGTCGCCGCGATTGCCTCAAAGGTGTAATATACGTTGGATTTTCTTGGCTTCCTAATATGGAACTGGTTCTCATTTGGTCAGTATGGCAGAGCGACAATTCACCAGCTGTGATGAATTTATGGAAAGGCTACGAAGATCGCCGCGTATTATCCGACTGTAAACAGCCCTTTAAAGGGCGATAACTATATCCGTGCATGTTCTTACGATCCATATTTTCTCTGTATACAGATGAGCATGCCGGGACTGAATGGAATCGAGTGGCAAAATGGAACATCGCTTTGCAAACTACAGTCCATAAACCTTTTTTAAACTCAGAAAAAAAATTTATTCACATTTACTGGGATCCTTCATCCCCATAAGTTTTTTTATTGGAATCAACATTTCCAATTGCTTCGATACTTTCTCTCGTAGGGGAATATGAAAATTATCACGTCAAAGAAAATGATTTTTTTTTAATCCAAAAAAATCCAATTAATACGATTTGACTATAGATCCGATTTTGAATCACAAGTTTAATTATTTGCGAATTGGTTTACAGTCGGTCCTCGAACCTGCCTCGTGGCCATTTTGCCCCTACGTGCCATTTTACAAAAATCTCTTCCAGATTTATTTTATATCATATATAAATGTGTTTTGAGCCCATGATACTTTTATGTAGTTCTACATACACGGAGCTCGCGCGATGAAACGATAAATTTCCTTGTTGAAAGGCGCGGACTCTCTTCCGACACTAAATAGATGTGAGGCTTGTCGAGCATTGACATAAACGCTCAGCATAAATTCGCCTCGAGTTTCTTTCGCGCGTCCAATCAGTTTTGTGTTAAATCGAAAATGACCGAGCTCAAAGATCCATGTGAATTTACATATCTGTACACGCAGACCGGAAGTAAAGTTCGCGAGATGACAACGTGGACTCGACGAGTCGACTCAATTTTCGCTTTCACTTCGGGAGCTTTCTCTCTCTCTCTCTCTCTCTCTCTCTCTCTCTCTCGCAGTCGATTCTATCCTGGACTGCAAAAAGTACAAATCCGTTAAAGATGGAGATACCTGATTCGTATAAACTGCTGAAACAAACGTCAACGATGACGAAATAATTGACAGGAAGTCTGAAAGATCGATACGCTGAAGAATCTTTCCTCGCTCGCAGAGTACAACTTTTTTACCCCATTGGAATGCTCCCCGAGCTAACATCAGGTTATGCTGAAGAATGCAACGCGCGGAATTTATTTATATTATTAATGGAATTTCCAAGCTTTTTCGGAACCCTGATGAATTCGCTCGATCGGAATGTCAGCGAAAAAAGTTCAGGGAAACGAAACACAGACTCAACCGCGCATCAGGGAAGACTGCGAGAAATGTAGAAATTGCTTGCCTCACTCTCGCAGTAGGTATGTCGCGTACTGATCAGACCTGATGACATCTTGACATAAAGAAAAAAAAGCAGCTAATCGATAGTCTTACGCAAAAATCGTCGGTGACCTTTTCAAATGAAAACTCACAGGATTAAAAACTCCATTTCGTTTCCTTTAAGCAAACAAAAACCCAACGATCGTTTCAAAAGATCTTTCTTTTGGAATCGAAGCTTGTTCCAGTCACACAAAAATAACGTTAAGGTATCGAATCATTGCTGAGTGATAAAAAACGAAATTTGTTTTTTCTGCATATTTCCAATTTATGGTGTTTTAATTAATTTTTATGGTGTTAAATATCATGCGCCACCATATCATTGCATGTTACACCATTGCCGAGCGATAAGGAACATTAAAAAAAAAAATTGGAGCTCTCTTTAGACAGAGCCATGATTCGATACAATTATAAAAAATAATCGACTCTCGAAAAGTGAGTGGCAAAAATTTGCCAATGTTTAGTTCCACTGTAGGCTATAGAAACGACGCGACGACACAACACCGTTTTGCTTCTTATTCCTTTTTCTTTCTCTCTCGTCCACAAACAAGAACGGGAGTACGAATAAGCTGACGAATGTCCTGTTTCTCGCTCATGTCCTTAAAACGACTCACCAGGACATTAGAATTCCGGTCCCATACTATTTAACTTGTATATATGTTTAAACAAATCCACATACTAACGCGCACACTCCCATATACAGTGAGAGATATGCAAGAGTAGCAGCAGAGACTTGAAGAAAAGGAAGTCTTCGCTTCTCTCGTTCTTTCGCGCGTTGCATTTTGATGCAGAAACTATAGTACGCCATGCATGGCAGCAGGAGAGGGAAAGGGACTATAGATGGCAAAATGTCGCGTGCTACATAAATTGGCTGCATTGCGACACACGGTGGACGAACGAGATAGCTATCTCGGGGCGTCTTATAAATCAGGCAACCGATCGTCGCGATATCGCGATCTCTCTTTCGCCTGGACTCACCTATGCTGTAGTATTTGCCTAGTGTCCTAAGTACAAGTTGCATAAATCCCAAGCGTGCGTTGCAGTCGACTGTGGATTCGTTTGTAGTCAAATTTTCGCAGATTCACCCGCGGCAACAACTTTACCATTAAAACACTCGTCGTAGCTTTTTAATTCTATCGCAAGCTTTCTAGTCGTTCAATGTTGCGCTTTTGCATCTGCCGAAAGAGTTTATTAGGATCGACTCTTCCAATAGCAAGGAGGGCTGACTACCGGGTCCTCGGTGAAAGATTAAAGTACCCCGTAATAAAAACACCACTGCGTATCGAACTTTTGCAGGTGGATGTTTGCAGGTAGACCCAAAAGGAATATTTCCCTGTTCATTTATTCGAATCCTTTTTTATTTTTTTTGGAGGTTATAAAAAACATTGTAAGGACTTTTGAAGCACTTTGTAATTTCGAGACACACATGTACGTAATAATATGCTTCGTACGGGCGCGGCACACGCGATGTGCATCGTCATTGTGCCAATACTTGCATATATGCCATTTTGTAATTTTTGTTTTGTTTTTCTTTTTTTTTTCCATTTTAATTTCTCGCCTTTCGATTCTGAGACGCCATCTCTGATCGTACGTCGCTGCCGTATGTGCCACATACGGTCTTTGAAAATTCTCAATATGGCGTATCGCTCTCACGATTGCGAACGAGTCCTGTGCCGCGTGAAGACATTCATCTCTTATTTGCTCCTGTGATATTTACGGCGTCACGCAACATTTATCCAAACGTTTTGTCCCCGTTCTTCAGACTCGAGATATTTTTAATGGAAGGTGAAAAAACATTAATTTTATATTTTGCAACCGATGAAAATTTTCGAAATAAATTCGTAGTCGACGCATGCAGTTCGAAGTGAAAGTGCTGACGTCCTCGCGTGGGAACCACCAGATCAAAGTGGACAACAGAGTATAAACTTTTGTATATAAGGGAAAAAGGACGAAAAGGGAAAGAGAAAAAGTATCTTTTGAAAAATATAAGAGAATGCTCGACTGTAACTCATCTCACATGGCAAACGAGCTGAAAGCTCTCCACGGGTAATTAATTGTGCTCACGCTTAGTCAGGCCCGCAAGCATACTCGAGGCTGTAAATTAATATGACAGAAACTGCCCGCGCTCAACTTGCACCACGCGCTGCGTCCTCCTCGCCTTTCCTCAAGCTATATGGAAAACTCTCAGTGTGGGCACTAAACCCTTCCGTTGCCAATCTCGCACTTCTTTCTCATGTTAAACACCGCTATGTTGTTTTCTCTCTTCTCTTTCCTCCGTCCTAATACATCCGTAAAGGAATTTAATGTTCTTTTCAATTAACAAAGATCTATTGCCATGTTGCATTCCGAGTAGAATTTTTTTTTTTTTTAATGTTGAGCGAACGAAGTATTTTTTTTCTACAATATTTTTTGAATTGCAGAAAAAAAAACATTTTTCTCTATATACAGCATCGAAATTGTGACATTTTTTAAGTCGTTTTTTTCTTTTTGTACCAAAATTTCTTTTTTTTAACAAAAATGGTTTTTTTATGCAGGTAGCAGGGAGGCAGCCTTTACGTATGCCATCAGCTCGGCTGGCATTACGTACGCCATCACAGCAGCTTGCAGTAGGGGAAACATAACAGCTTGCGGTTGTGAGCCTGCTGTGAGGTGAGTTTCGATAGTTACGAAAGGGAAATCTTCGATAATCCGGAAGAAAAACGCTCATTTTCCAAATTGTTTGAATAAATAATTGCAATTATAAAATTGTATGAATTAAGCGGAATTAGTCGAGCGAGTGGAGTTTAACGAATCGCGATTTATATTTCTCCTGATTGGAATAACAAAAAGACCCTGAAGCAGAAGAAGGGTTGAGAAACGCGGAATGATTGATTTTATCGTTGTCAATTATTTTTGTAGAACGAGGAAGGAGTTACCACCGAATGGTTGGGAGTGGGGAGGATGCAGCGCGGACGTGACTTACGGAATGAGGTAAAAGCCGATGCGGCATACATTTAAAAAGCAGACTTACAAAATAATAATTCATAAAGTGACGTAACGTCAATTAACGATGCGTGAGAATTGATTGGTCAATTTTAACGAGACAAAAAAACAAATTCATTTTTTTTAAGTTGAAAAACGCTTGACAATTAAATGATTAATTATGAAAATTGACAACACAGATTCGCGCGTAGGTTTTTGGACTCGAGGGAGGTCGAGGGTGACGCGAGAAGTCTCATGAATCTTCACAACAACAAGGCTGGTCGAAAGGTGAGAAAAATTTCATTACACGAAACGAAACGAGACATCGATAAATATTACTCCTCGAAATATATTATCCGCCTAAAAACACACACACACACACACAAACATAAATAGAAACTATACATTTAGAGAGCAGTCAAAGTGAAGCCGGCAGTTATTCGCCTAATTGAATCGACTGGCTGTCAACGCCATGTTCGGCTAACTCAATTAATCCAACCGGTCTCGCCGCAAAAGTCCAAACAAATTAATCAAAACAGCAGCACTCGATCTACGTTTATCCTGGGCTTTCAATAGCAGGAGAGAAAACCTTAGAATTCTCTATTTTTTTTCCTATTTCTCTCGGGCATGTTTATGAACACGAAGTGTTCCACATCAAATCGTCTCCAACTTTTGAAAAAATAAAAATGCACAATCTTTTTTTCCAAATCTGCACTCAAGTCCAGAGAAAAATGAAAAACTACATTTCGAGCTCGAGAAATCAATCTATGCGTCCACAAACAATCGCGAATCCCACACAACGAGAATCACGTTTTGATGATCCATTCGACGTGGAACACTCCGTGGATTTATTTACCAAAGACAAACTTTACTTATTTTACAAACTATACCTACATCAGGTACTCTGTGCTATATACATTGCGAACCTCGTGTCTATAGGCATTAATAACGTTTCGTTACGCTCGTGCCGATTTCCTCGAATTATGCTGTAAATCGATCGGGCTTCGCGACGTCGGGATAATAACAGGTAACGGGATAGGTCCATATATAAACATGGATATATATACGTGCACATAATGTGTATAAATATATGTGTTCAAATATACGAATATACAGGGTGCCACAGGTTTCATAGTCAATAATGTAATCTCAATTTCTAGAGGGAAGTTTGACTCTGAAAGTCAAAAGTGATGTTTTTTCCGTAAACGGTAGGAGATAGCGATAAAATGTATAGGACCAATCTCGTAGAGCATGAAATTTCCTACAAAAAAGGTTCAGATCACATTTTTCTGTCTGGGGTAGTTTAGTCGTGAGAGAAGATCGAAGTGATCGTCGAAAATCACATGGTGGTTTGATGCGCTCTCAGATCTAAAGCCGTCAACGATAGAAAAATTTTGCCTGAAACTTTTTTATAGGAAATTTTATGGGCTACAAAATTGGTCTTTTGAGTTTTTGTCTAACTCGACTCGTTTTGAGGATACGCTTGATTTTGCGGATTACATGAGAAACTTAGCAGGAAAGTCGATTAAAAAATTGATTGGGAGGGCAGATTTAGTTGTAAATTTGTGTTCCATTCATTGCACATTCAGCTTGCGAGTGCCTGTGTATGAAACTGTAACACTGAAGAGATTCAAAGCAGCCTACGTCGTGTTGATATCCATCTCTCTATCGGGATCAGTTACAGCTTGTACTTGCTTGTTAATACGGGTGCGAGAGAACGTTGTGCGAGCGTATAACTCTAGTATTCACGCAAAGTATAGAGGTTCGACGATTAATGCGAAATGCCCGGTCATACATCGGCCTCCGCACGTTATACCATTTTGTACGTGCACTCTGTAGATCCAGTGCATATTATTACAAATATTTCTCATGTGTGTCCAACGCTCTTCGCGTTCGTCGAGGAACTGGAATACCGATCGATCATAAAGCTGCAATTGAATTATTATTCCAACAGATATTTGTACAATTTTTTTCGCCCTGAATTACCCCACGAGTTTGAAATTCAAACGAAAACGAACGAATACAATTTTGATTTCCAATAGCAAGAGAATTAACGATAATTAATTAAGGGGCTGCCCCAAAAACGAACTTTAAGTATGAAATACCCTTAACGACGACAGGCCAGACAAAAATATTTCTGGCATAGTGAGTCAGTACGAAAGTGGTGAGCATAAGAGTTCGAAAAATAAAACGCTGAGAGACGACGACAAAATCTGCTTTCTATGGAGAAGAAAATGTGCAAGGGAAATGACAGGAGCGTGAGGAATCCCCGAGACCCCTAATTATTACGAGCAAGGGTTTTTATGATCGGAATGGGACGAAATATACAGACGCACACACCATGAGGTTAATGACCCTGATCCCATTGTCCATGTCATACCTGATCGTCGATCGACAGTAGCAGAATAAAGGAATGGGCAGAAGAACGACTCGAATTTCTCCTTCCAGCCTAAATGAAGTTTTATCAAAATATATATTTATTTTTTCTCGTTCATTCTCATAACTTTATTTTTTCTTCATTTTCTCTTTCTCTTTGGCTTTTACACTGTGGCAAGTCACGATTTACGAGAACTCTGGAGTAACTCTCGAGTCGTTCAAGAAAAGATTTACATAAGACACATATGCACGATCGAGTCTCCTTATGCAAATTTTTCTTTCTTCTTCTTTTTCATCCACCAACAACAACGGTATATCATGAAGTATATTAATATGTGCTCGGTATATAGTTCAAAAGCTTCGTATATGTTCGATCGTGTACAGTGCCGTACAAAGGTAATAAAGTCACGAAATCATTTATTACGAAAAATTTGCTCCAAAAAATTAAATTTTTCGGATCAACGAAATTATTGAAAAATGATCAACAATTTCGCTAACAAAATTTGCAATCCCTAACGGTTCTGTTCGTTCCAACGAACGTTCGATTGTTTCTTTCGCACTTTAATTAACAAATTCCAGTTTTTTGACTTCACAAACTTGGCTGGTCGGTAGTCCGACTTGTTGCGATCGACTCAGGAACGTTTTTTGTAGCAAAATCGTTCAGTTTTCGAATAAAACTCATTGCATTCCAAAAGCTGAACGAATGAGAGTTTTGGTGCATTAAAAAAAAAAGGATTTGTCCTGTTTCCCACGATTTATACTTTGCACTGTGTGCCCTGGAATATCACACTGAAAACAAATTTTGTTGGAAGAGATCGACATTTTGTTGAATACGTTCGACTAAACGTTTTTTTTTTCAATAATCACAAAAATATTGTCATTGCAGCAAGAAATATTGTAGAAAGTCTCTCCGAAAAGCAAATTTTAGTCGTTCCAATCGTTTATTTTGCTGACAGTTCCGTTAGAAACTAAATATACTGTCAAAATAACGAAAATTTTTAAATTATCAAAAAATATTTGGTTTACCATGTTCAACAAAATATCGACGTTTTTCAACAAAATTTCATTTTCAGTGCATGCATCAATAAACTCGAACGAGATTTGTTTAAAAAGTGTGTTTGACATTCTTACTCTCTATTTCGCCTTATTGTCATTTTTTTTTGTTTCGTTTCATTATTTTGTTTCAGATAGTCAAGGCCCTGTTGCAGACCGAGTGCAAGTGCCACGGTGTTTCCGGTTCCTGCACAGTCAGAACTTGCTGGAGAACGCTCCCCAGCTTCCGGCAGATCGGCGATGCTCTCATGAAAAAATATTATCGCGCACGACCTGTTATGGCCATAGCGCCGCCCCCTCCGCCCATGATTCAGGTTTGTAGTTTCATTTTTTTACATCGATAACTAAATGGAAAAGAATTTTCCAATTGATTCATTTTTTTTCAATTAGAGTGTGAAAAAAAATAAATAAATAATAATGTGAACCGTTTTGGCAGGCCTCCGATTATTTGACGCATTCGTCGTCAATGGACATCGTGCCAATAATCGGCAACGACGCCAAGTCGCAAGGTAAATCGTTGGACTATTCGAGTTCCCGAAACGATCGTAGGCCATCGAGAAAATCGTCGAAACCACGGAGGCCGCATCTCGTACTAAAGAGGATAAAAGTCAGCGGTGGTCCGGGAATGAGCCAAAAAAGAATTCCAAAAAGAAGCGAGCTCGTTTTTCTCGAAGCATCGCCGAATTATTGCGAGCCTGATCTCGGCCAGGGTAGCCTGGGCACCCAAGGTCGATCGTGCAATCGTACGAGCAAAGGTCAGTAAAGAAAAAAAACTGTCAACAATGTTTTTCGTATCTATTTATATTTTTCATTCGTATACGCATCGAAATCCGATCGACACAGAAGTGAAAAAATTGCGAGTTTGTTTCTTACAGCGAAAAATTCGAAAAAAAACGAGAATTAACAAAAAAAAATCACTAATTAAAAAAAAAAAGAAAATTTCGACTAACGAAAGTTTCGCTGGAATTATGTTTTTCAGGTACCGATGGCTGTGACCTCATGTGCTGTGGACGAGGATACAACACTCATCAATTCACGAGAACGTGGCAGTGCAGATGCAAGTTCCATTGGTGTTGTCGCGTGCACTGCGACACTTGCACCGAACGCACCGAGGAATACACGTGCAAATAACGTTTAAACGATAGCGTCCCTCCCAATAATCACAGTCCAAAACTTGGAGCGAAAAATTAACGTTCCTCGGCGCCGAGTCCGATGAAAGAAAAAAAAACCTTGTCGAACGAGAAAAAAAAACACTTCCAACAACAGGAAAATTATTTTTATATTCCAACGACTCGAAAAACTGATAAAATAACGAAAGCTTTTCTCTACGTTCGCTCAGTCGATTCGATTTTGTATTACGAAAAAAAAAAAAATGTATTCAATCATTCCCAATCCTTCACGTACGATTTTTGGTTCATCTCGAAGCAGCTCGTTTCTCGATAGACTGACCTATAAACACGACCTTGAGTTATGCTTATTTTTATGTTGATAAACGATGCTACGATGTAATTATGGCTATGTAATTAATTGACTAATTAATCGCGAATCACTTGGAACGTGACGTTAAATTTTCTTTTCCACACATGACACTAGAGTGTACAACAAACGTGCGCAGAGACTGCAGCACTGCTGGTCGTCAAAATTATAAGCTTCCGGATTAAATTTTCTTCTCTTGTCTTCCAAGTGCCCAAACTTTACCGAAAAGCTCGTAATTTTAACTACAGAGTGCGCTGTAGTTTACCTACGCTTTCCCTACTGTAATAAACGCACGTTTATGTGTGCGAGTTCTCAATGGACAATCTAAAAATTATAAATACACTCGATAATAGTTTTAGCATATGTACTAAGACAATTATTTTAATGAGCGATGCACAACAGTTCGAACGAAATTCTCGATCGTTTTTCTTTCGTTCTCCCTTAGGCTTACTTCGTAAATTATTGAAGCTACGTGAATTATTTATTTAAAAATAAACAAATACCGGAATAAAATCCAGATAAATTATAAAAACTCGTATTTACTTTTTAAGTGATCTGTATTTTTTTTTTTCGTCTTTATTATATACGCAAATGAATAAACTTTTCGAAAAATATCCATTTTCGTTCTCGTTCATTTATTCTCAAAGTTTTCCATTACTCTTTGTTTCAAAAAATGAAAAAAAAATAATTTAATAAAAATCTGAAAATTTCGTTTCCTAATCAACTTTTGAAATCTGCTTAATTATCAATTCGGAGATGATTCGGAAATAAAGAGAATAAGCAGGGACAATCTCTGAAATTCAAAAAAGTATTTTTTGGGAAAAACACGAAATTATAATGTCAGCGAAGCCTCGAGAGCCGTTGACACAAAATATAACTAATCGTCACTCAGCAGAATTCGTTCGTTTCGAAAATCAAATATAGGGAAGAATTTTTCGTACGTATCGCTAGAAAGTAATGAGTTTTTCCCAAGCGTTTACCGTTTTTCGAGACTTAATAGGGAACAGGCCTCAGCATTGAGGGACCAATCAGAAAATATTTGCAATCGGTCGCTGCCACAGCGTTCAGCCATTGGACACCTCGACCGGAAAAGTTCCAAGTCGACCACGGAACCTTCGCCCGCCGCTACCTGCCGCATTGGGGTTTATTCTGAAGAGACCCCAAACGCGAAAAACCCACCGCAGTGTCTTGGCAGAAATTGTGGAGTCCAAACGCATTAGCTCCGGGCAAAATACCATCCACTGATTTTCAACACAATCTTCAGAAACGAGCTTCAGGAACGCTGGAACCTTCAAAACTCTTCCGCACTGTGAGTACAAAAAATAAAATAAATCATGAAACATTTTTATCCTCGTCGAAAATTGCCAATAATTTTGGAGCCGGGCGACGCGAAAACCGCAAAGTTTCTGATACAAAGATGAATTTGTATCAGAAATTTTCCAAAAAACAGTTCGTTTTTTTTTAATGAGCCACTGTTATTTTTGCTGCTAAAAATATATACAAATCCGCGTATCGATCGTTATCCAAATATCGAATTAACAGTAATCTCGATATGAAGTGATTTTCTGCCGACTCGACGATGGGCTGTTGAGCCATTGGAACGTCGACAGTGTACAGACGCTTCCGAGGCCCAGAGATTAACCCAAAGATTTTCTCGCAAAATTATCGGTTGAAATAATTTTTTACGTTCACATGAATAATGCTGTGAAGAAAATCCAGTGCCTGTGGATTTAATCGATTTCAAGAGTTAACTAATTTTTGTTTCTTCTTTTTGGACTTGCAGACAGTAAACCAGCCGAAATGTCACATCGTTGCGAAGAACAGGATCCTCGTCGAGAGACCGCGCGTTGGATACATCCTGAGGATCTGCCGGACGAACCATTTTTCCTCATTCCTGAGCTCTGTCATTGTAACTACGAGATGAAGTACGAAGTAGTCAAAGTTGAAGATTACATGAAAGAAAGACTGGCATACTATCACAGAGCCGTCGAACGTGAAGCACGGCTGAGGCGTCGCATTTGGCAAGAAATAGATGATGCAAATAATGCAGACGCGGCGGAGCAGGCAGAAAATGAGGGCGATAATGAAGGAGCAGCGGAGCAGCCACAAAATCAAGGCAACAATGCAGAAGCGGCGGAGCAGCCACGAAACGAGAGACTCAACGCAGAAGCGGCGGAGCAGCCACAAAACGAGGGAATTAATGCCGAAGCGGCGGAGCAACCACGAAACGCGAGAATTAATGTTGAAGCGGCGGAGCAGCCACGAAACGCGAGAATTAATGCTGAAGCGGCGGAGCAGCCACGAAACGAGAGAATTAATGCCGAAGCGGCGGAGCAGCCGCAATACCCGAGAATTGATATAAGAGTGGCGCAGCGGCTACGAAACGACAGAATGAATGCAAGAGCGGCGGAGCGGCTACGATACGATGGAATGAATGTGAGAGCGGCTGGGCTTCGGGCTGAGCGTCGACGAGATGACGAAAATCTTCCAAATCCGGAAGAGAATCCCAGACCTCCAGGAATATTAGCTGCAGTTTTGGCAGCTGCTGGGCAACGTAACAATCCCGCCATTCAAAATCCGGGACAAGCCGCTCAACGCCCGATTCCAGGATTGCAACCCTTGGCCAATGCTACCAATTCTCAAGACGAATTCGATGGCGAACGTTAATTGTGATAAATATTAATGAAAATGTAAATATGCAACTGCAACGAAAACAATAAAAATATATACCGCAAGCGATAATTCGATACTGTCGAAATTATTAATTCCCTCCTCATTTCCTGCGAAATTATCCTTAAAAAGAGCTTGACCTTGGAATGCAAATTTCAACCTTGAAATGCGAAAAATTTCCAATCGCAAATTCAACTGTTTTTCAAAAATCTAGAAAACCAGATTCTCATAGAAAAGTCTTCCATTCATTAAAATACAACTTGACCTCAGAATTGGTTAATCATTTAAAAAGATTTGAAAAAATATTCATTGAATTTCTTATTTTAATAATTATCGCTTGTTAATAAATCGTAGAAAAATAGATTCTTACAAAATTCGATTCTAAAACATACAATAACATGATTAATATTGCACTGAAGCTATGATTCACGAAAGTATTAATTAAATGCCCAACGGTGTGAATACTTCTCACGAAGACTGTGGAAAATTTGTTTTGACCAAGAAAATCTTCCAGTCGTTTAGGAAATTGAAATATTTTCTGAACACATGATCCGCATTTCGCGGTTAACTCTACCGAATAATACAAATGGTACCATTGTTTTGAAGGTTCATAGACTTACTTCGATGATTGAACGCCGATCGTATGAAGAGAAAAAAAAACCAACACATCGGTCGGGAGTCGCACATCATCGGAACGAGCTGTTCGGCAGGAGACGACGACAACTGAAAACAAAATTAGTTTCAAACGGGATGAGTAACTATTGAGATCAAAGAAAACGGTTATTGAAAGTGGAACCAAAACTGTCGTGACGCGAATAAAATAAAAAAAACGCGATGCCTTCGCACGTAAGAATTGTTTTTTTTTTTTTAATTGAATTTTCCGATTCCAAAAATTTGTAGGATCGTAATTTCCATTTTTTTACGAATCACAATTTTTTAAAAATGGCTCCGTTCGTAGTTTTTGATTTTCTTAAATATTATTGCGAATATTTTGAATAAAAGAATCAATACTTTTTGTCAGACTCTTCGAGAAACGTCAAATCGACGCAACGTTGGCAATTCTAACGATAACGATCGAATTAGACTGCGAGATTCGTCACGTCAAAGCAACCGTAACGATGGACCGGAAAATGGAGGAGACACGCAGCAACAAGTTTTAGAGAGCCGCGAACCAACGCGCCCGACCGGTGTGCTCAGCCGATTTTTTAATTCGTTACAGAGAGCGAACCGTAAAAAGTCTGATAATACCGAAGAGATCGAAGAAGTTGATCGTTGAGCGAGATAAATGTGAATTCTGAACTTTAATGTTTGTTCGAAAAAATCGCACAGTTAATTATGAAAATATTGTCGTAAATAAGAAATGAACTGATGAAAAAATAGATGGAAACTTATAGTTGTAAAATAAATTATTCTCACCATCAGCGAACGTGTGTATCTGCGTCATTTTCATAAACCACTAAGGAGTTTAGTTGCTTCCTGCTTAGCATCCTGATCATCATTGTTTTTCGCCGGATATTCCGAAGCCCTTTTCAAGTATTTCACACCTTCTTCTTTGTTATTTAGTTTCAGGTAAGTTTTGCCAAGCAAAAGTAAATTGTGGCTGTAAAAATTGGGATCGATCTCTTCGGCTTTGAGTAAAAATTGTAAAGCCTCTTCGTACGAAGAAACTGGAGGGGCTGCAAAAATAACTGATGCGATTTTTCTTTGATACCAGGTGAGACTGGCCACCTGGTAACACCAATTGCCAAGCATGTGCAGAATCGTTGCATCTTTGGGATCCAATTTGGCCGCCGTCTGAAAATTAACACAAAAAAATTTCATCATTTTTTCTTCAAATTTTGAAAGATTTCCATTTAATTATCGAAATTGATCATGAGAAATTTTTAACAACGTTGAAAATTACACAAATTGGGAAAAAAAAACTATAATTAGGTTTTTGAAAGAATTTTTTCAATTTTCAAGTTTTCGTCCGGTCCAATTTTTTTCATTTTTTTGATAATTTGCAGAAATTTTTAATTATTTACCAGCATATGATCCTTCACTTTTTGTAACTGTTGAATTCGTGCCTTCGTACCCTCGTACTCAGATTTACTGTCTAGGAGAACCGTGTACCATTTATGAACCTGGGAAACGTCGTCCCGGAGCGTCAACGCTTTGCACACAAGATCGTAAGCTTCGAAAATCATTGCTTTGGCTTCGTCGGCTTTGGCCGTCTTTGCCATGTGGTACAGTGCTCGAGAAAGTCTCCATAACATTTCTGTACTATTTCCATCCTTGAAATCAACAAATCGTACTGTTGAGACATTTTTTCAGGCGACCAAAGCCATTGGGAGAATTATGTGAAGTCATAAAACCTTAAAATTTATTTTTGCCCAATGGAATAATGGATGAACCCAAAACTGCAGCACCAGTTACTACTTTGCCATAACGAACAACGGAGTAATTAAATTTGTGAGGATCGAATGAAGTTTTTAAAATTTTTGCTTTTCATAATTACTTTGTAGTTTTTGAATTCTTCGTAGATGCTCGAATATTTTCCTTGTTCGAAGAGAGCGTCAGCTTCTGCTAACATCGCTTTGGTGACATCCGTCTGTGGCAGTGAATCCATTTTTTTGAGCTGCGCAACCAACGGAGCTCCCAGAATCAATTTTTTGGGCACAAAATTGACTTTTCGAACCTGGATTATTTCTTTGATTATTTAACCTGGCGTTTTCAACAGCAGCAGAAGTTTCAAAGTTCCACTGAATTGAAAATTCATTTGAAAAGTTTTCGATAATCGAACGTAAAAGTCACGTAACCTCACTCATCATGATTTCTTTGATTTTTTAATCGATAGCTTGATCATTTTTTGTCGAAATTATTGAAACGTCAATTTGTCAGAATGGATTGATAATAAAAGAAAAAAGTTATGTCGAATTTGTATCCATACCGCGATAAATAATTGATGAAGAAAAGCTCGCTGCAATAATCCCGATGTCCTGACAACGCGAATGACATTTTGAAAGATCATTATTGATTGTCAAAAGTTTAGGAACGTCGCGAGGCTAAACAAACGCAGGCGACTGCTGTCAAAGAAAATGACAGTTTTGTCAAAGTTTATTTCAATTTTCTAATCCCTCTCCAGAATGACTTATTGTTCTGATGATTAACAAGATCGTGGAGTTTGACCTCCACTCAACCTTAATGTGCACATGGCAATTTGAGACTAATTGAGACGTTGATCGTTCCACGAATTGTGAGCGTGAAAGAGAACCATATAGTTCAAGATGAGTATGCAGTTTTCAAGGTTATAGAAAACTATCAGCTGTACCGACGTTTCCGTCCGTGGCTATCGAAATTTCGTTAATGCGATCATGACTATCGATACCGATTCTACACTGAAAATACCACCATTTCTTCGTATTCGAAAGTAACAAAGTTTCTACTTTTCTATCAACACACGAAAAAGCAAGATCACTTGTTCGCCGTTGTAAATTTTACCCCCAACAGAGTGTCATTCTTTTTCTTTTTAAATCTTCAAATTGGTCATACGTGTTCACCATTTTATGTGCATTTTTTCCATCATTTCAGTATTTATATTTATTTTATTGATACAGAGTTTCATTCCTATCGAATATTCATCCAAACGGACAGATCGGTATCACGATAATAGGGGTTTCGAAAACAGGGGCCGCACGGTATTTCTATAAACGTATGATACGCGCATTGTGTCTTGGCTTTGAAAAGTTGTGCTTCATTTTGGTTGCTAATGAAAATGAGGAAACAATAAACGTTTTGAAGAGATTCAGTTTTTTTTTTGCTCTTGCTACTACTCATCTCAGTAAAATAGATGACGAGATAAACGAAATGCTAGCAGCATTAGTCAAACGCAAACTTCTTATACAAAATAAAAAGTACTTTACCAGAGTGTCTTCAGGAACCGTTTGTTGAGTCTCTAGTTTTGATATTACGATGTTTCAATTTATCCACGCGACTCGCTCTTTTCTCTGAACGACCAGAGGTTGGATTAAAGATTAAAAATGTGAAAATCTTAACAGAGTAACAACACGAACTACCGCTCATTTAGAAATACAAAGCATCGTGAAAAACTACGAGTTTTGACAGAGCGACAATCAAAGGAAATTGGAGGGGCATTGAAGGGGAGGAGGGGGAGAGATTGGAAGAGTTTCCCGACATTTCTAGCCTTTTGGGCGGAGCCGCGCGGTTGATCTAATTAGAAATAAATAACGTAGAACTTCACACATGGAGAAAATATCGTCATTGCCCTTAAAATTACGCCACATGCCACAAATCTCCGTACAGATACATATTTTTCAATAAATTCTCCAACACTTTCTTAAATATCGTTTCATTGACTGCCACGATTTCGTTCAACATGGACTTTTGGTTGTCCGTGACAGGATGATTGAGTTTTATGAAAGAGAGAACGAATTTCCCATAATTTTTATCTTGCGAGTAAACCGTTGCTTTTTCCAGCAGTAAGCTGAGCAATTTATCTTTGGCAACGTTGTCAGATAGTTTTGTTGTCATCAATTGCGATAATACGCCAACGTGCCAGTCTCTGAGCTCCTGAACGGTGTCGAGGAAGATTCTGGAAAGAATTTCAAACATTATTTCGTGTTTCATTCAAATTTGCATACTTTTTGGAAAGCCAATTACAGGATCAAGTCGTTTTTCTTTTGCGGAGGATGCGAATTGATGATTGCGGAAAAAACTGATGTGTCGCTAATTTGTTTGTTCAGCATGGGCGTGAATACAAACTCGCAAACATCTTCCGGAAATTTGCCAACTAGTTCTTGCACGATGGTGATCATTGATCGCGAAGGTTCTACTAAGTCGACGATCTGTAGATTTAAAAAAAAAAACAGTTTTTTTATCAATTTTTCCTGAAATCATGTCCGTCGGAGTTTTTTCCAATTATTTCCAATTTTCTATAACGCTGATGACCTTGAAATTGTAAAGGTCATCTTGAGAGGAAAATTTATGTGGATCCACGTACTTTTGGGAGCAACAGGTTGTCGCAAGTGATTCGTACGAATCTCATGCTCTGCTCGACATCCATAGAGCAGAGGGAATGGCAGAGGTTATGAGTGCCCTTGAGGCTCAATTTTTCACTCAAATATTGAATGACAGATTCGGCTTGATCATCGGACAGATTTGTCAAGTGTACGAGGTGCAAAGTGTCGTTAGTGCTTTCGAGAGATTCGAGCAGTGATTCCGCCACGTCTTGCCATTGCGAGACGATCTCTTGTTCGGCGAATCTTGGTGGAACGTAGCCTCGATCTTTCTGACTAAAAAAAAATTGCGTCGATGAACCCTCGACCGGTACAGTGTCGGCGTCATCATCGATTTTCCCTTCAATTTCTTCCTCAACCGCTTGCTCGAGCTCTTTCTTCGCTTCTCTCTACGATTAACCACAATCGAGTTTCGAATATCAACTTTTTTCCGAGGAACGCGCGATTCAAAGGTTACGTACTTTTGGGTTTATTAAATCCCAGGCTACGTCCGCCGCATTAATGTCAGGTCCTAAGAGTTTCTCGATTTCTTTGAAACTGTTTATCGTCACTTGCGACAGTTCATAACTGCCGAAATAATCTTTGTTGTTCATCGCAAAAACAATGATCGCGAAATATTTCCACATACGTTTGTTTACATTCTCAGATATCGGCTGCATGCAGTACTTCAAGTGGCACATCGTGATACTTGGATAAAAAAAACTGATTTACCAACCGTCCGTATTGCAGTTATCAACGTTTATCACTTACAATCGACTTGAGGAGCTATATAAAATTAACCCCTCGACTACCTCGACTGCCACCTTTCATAGATTTCTACATGGAAGCGATCAGAGTCGCCACCTTACAGCGATAACGAGAAGTGCTCACCAAAGTGTGTGTCGGATCTGGCACAGGATAATCTCCCACGTTGTTGAATAATTTTCTCGGCGCATGTAGTATCGTGTTCCTCCTTTTTCCATGAGATGGCGGCGACACATAGACCCGCGCGTGATCTGCTAGATGATCGGCGATGCTTCCAAGGGTACACGTTTTTCTCGTTACTCAATGAAAAAAAAAAAAAATAAACATTTTTTTTTTTAATTAAAATTAGAAATTTTCACAAACAAATATTCGTCTATGGAGTGTACACGATATGGAGTCTAGCATCTCAAGTCGTAGCATCTTTTAGACTTTAGCACGAATTTTTATCGATTAAATTGCCGATGACAACCATATTTCTGGACATTGAGATGCCATCGACCGGAGGTTATGATCGCAATACACAGTAAATTCGAAAAATTCATTAAAAAAATCGATTACACACGGATAGTTAATAGGTTTCTACTCGCGTTTTCATCAGATTCTTGGAATCGAGGGTTTGACGTGCTGACTCTCGTATATAAATATCAACATTCTATGTTTACGGGTGGCAATTCGTAACGATCGCTACAAAGTCCCCAAATATGGAATTTCCATGAATCTGGCCTGTTTGCTCAGGAATGTCGAATCGTCTTTCTTGACATCAATTTCACAATAACCAGAGTTCTCGTGTATTTAATTCAGTAAAGGTTTCTCAATACCCCAAATTATAGGATAACATACAACAACAAAAAATCGAATTTTTGAAGTTTCTAGACGTGGTCCCTTAAACACTTGGTAAAAGTTTTCAAAATAATTTAATAAAATTAAACCAAGATTGTCCGAGGTAATCTGTATTTGTTATATAATAAACAAAATTTCCAAAAAATTTTACGACCGATTCTTTTGAAAAACTAAAAATAAAGCTTCTTCGATGTTACATAAAAGTGTATGCAAAGTTTTAAGAGGCTTCACCATTTAGAAATCGAAATATTGATTGTTGAAAATTGCAACTTTTAATTCAAGCTCTTATGAGAAACTACTGAAAATTGTGATTTTTATAAATAAATATTTCGACTTCTACATGGTGAAACCTCTTAAAATAGCGCGAGCTATTAGATATCATTGTCCTCTTTGTATGGTGCAAACTTAAAGGAAGTCTATCGTTAGAAAATTTTGCATAGAACGTCCTTAAGTGGCCGTGGGTCCGCCTGGTTCGGGACGTTCGCGTTTTTAGTGGAATGTCCTGCTCATGTGTGCGAGGGAATCTCGTACGGTACGCAGTGATATGGTCTTGGTTAGTACAAAAGAATAAGCGATATAGGCATACAGGAGATCGAGAGAGACAAAGATCGTACAGGACATTAGCGAGTTGGTATCCCTCCAGACACGTCTTTCCGGATTTGGCCCGGCTCCATCCCGAATGTGAAGCTCTCGCCCTTGTCGGGGGGTATTATTGCGCTTAGCACCCTTCTCCTTCGTCCCCGGAGCCACTGCAAATATCCAGAATGCTCCATAGTTAGCTCCCATATCGAAAGGCGCGATTTTCTCTTTTCCCCTTTTTCCTTATTCTCCTTTTTCCTACTTCGTTGCAAATAACTGTCGAAAATCATATAAAACCGTTGTGTAATGTTCGTCGCCGTTGAATTGCTCGCCTAGATCCCAACTTCGCCGAGCAGCCATTGTGTGTACCGAGCAAAACGCGTACTTAATAATATAAAATGTCGAGACGCGCACAACTCGTACTCTTTATCGTCCAACGCACTCAACTACCGAAGACATTTTTTTATCTCTCGCAATGACACCCGACGAGGTCGGGGCTCGATAGAGATAAACCCAAAGTGCTGCTGTCGTTCGCTGATGCCAAAATCACGTGAAATCCAAAGCAACGGTTTACACGAATTCGTTATATCCACAAGGAACATTTTAGCCTTCACCAATAGTCGTAGAATCGTTGAGCTTGCAAATCCCTCTTATGGTCAACTCCCCGTTTTCCAGGACGGCTCGTTTTGGTCTTTTAAATTCGAAGCGATTCAAGTTCATGTTTTTTTTTCTTGTTAATTTCTCTGAAATTCGCGTTTTCGATAATTTTTCGACAACGTTCAATTATTGAGATGTTCAATAAGAAATCTACTTCGCCATTGTAAAACTGAATTTTCTAGAAAAATTGCAAGAATGCCATAAATTTCCAAATTGCCAAAATGGCAAAACCATGAATTCGAGAAATGCTGGTAAACCTCCCTCTAACACATTGGGTCATTTTGACCCGAACAAATTTTTCCAGAAGTTGCAATTTGAATTATTAATATTCCAACAAAAAAGTTTCCGTTTCTCGAATTTTTCCTCCATTTTTATAGAAAAATGGTGGCGAAGTACACACTGGGTCAAATTGACCGGGGATCTCAATAGCGTCACCAAATAAAAATGTATGAATCAAAGGTTCATTTAGACTGATATAACGTCAAGTTTTTTCAAGTGCGAACGGCCATGTATGTTGAAATGCAATGAAAACTGATCATTTTTTATAGCACAGCCCAAAATTTTCCTAAAGTATTTGTCAACGTTAATGGGACAGTCTTCTTTGGCATTGGAAAACTGGATTTTCTAGAAAAGTTGCTCGCACAATGAGATTTTGAATAGAAACTTGTTTAAGTTTTCAAAATATTGAGCCTGCTTCGTGTGTTTCAAAAATTTGAAAACTATTCCAGCGTGGTAGACTTTTATAACAATATATTTTATCCAGAGATAATTCAGTGCGTCCTATGCACTCATAAAATTCGATAAACTAAACCGTTGGGGATGAAAAAAGAGAAAGAAAAGCCTGCACACCGGATTCCCCGGAACTCCGGAAAACAAATGCAACGCGATATACAAGACATTTATGCGCGAGAAAAACCGGGAACCTCGCGTGAGTTATAATTTTTATTTAAATAGAATTTGCTCGACGGTTTATCGAGTTCAAATATTTTCGCTCACCAATTTACCTGCAGAGAGAGAGAAAAAATATAAAAATAATTATTACGACCTCGGAACAGTTCCCTCGAACCTCATCGTTGCTCTTCCGAGATTTTTAGTAAACATTTGGTCATTTTTTATGCACATTTCATTCAGAATACCCAACGAAACCATCGGAGCTCTCGTTCAATTTTGCAAGAAGAATTACGAACTGTTTTCGCTAGAAATCCTCGAAGAAGCGTAAGGGAGGGAGCGCCCTCAGGGACAGGAGCAATGGTCATGGAAAGTTCGATCTGTGCTCCTGGCCCGACATTCATGTTCGAGGGATCCGAAAAATCTGTTACCCAGTTCGTAACAATGAGTCCGCAACGTAGAAGCCACTTCCAGAAAAGTCCTTCGTGCGGTGCCGCGCAGAACCCATGAAAATATTGCGAAAGCTTAACATAACAGTGGCCAGACGGACAAAAAATCGTTTACCGTTGGAATACAACGAGAAAAATATTTTTTATTCATTATTTTGATAATTAATGCGATTTTTCCAATTTTTTTTCGTAAATTCGGTTTTCCAATGGCAAAGACGACTTCCCATTGTCCCTGGTAAATACTGCATGAGCATTTCGGCTTCTGCTATAAAAAGTGATCAGTGTTCGTTGCATTCCAGCGATGCAAACTTCCCCATCTTCCCCATCAAAACTTTAAATCGATTTTTCATCGAACCCATCTTCGTGAAAAAATATTCTCCCTAAGACGATGTTTCTACATGAACATAGAAAAATCTACGCACTGGATTATCACAAGAAAAATATTTAAATAAATAAATTGGCAGTAATTTTGATTTACTGCACAATTTTTCGTACTCGCAACGAAACTCGACAATATTTGCTAGCGCTGTTGCAAGAGAAATTCGATTTTTACGATCCAAGCAAAGAAACGTGGGGCTTGTATTTAGATAACGTTATATGTCTAGATGTTTGTGTATGTGTGTGTGTGCGATTGCGTATGTGCAGCAGATTCGTGAGTTGGGCTGGTACGAGAGGCTCAATGTTTTATACGTTATGTACTCTGCCAGAATCTCGGCATACAGTAGGGAAGATTTTCTACTCGACTAGGGTGTTTCACCCTCTCTTCTCCATCAAACGTCCCGATGAAAGACTCTCCGAACGAAGAGACTTCACTGCCGGAAGAGAGGGCGCGAGATATTATTCATGGAGTTGCGAAAAAAGTTCTATATGGGCCCTTAGCAAAATGTGGAGAATTATGAAAACGAAAAAAATTGGCTATTTTTTAGAGAATAAATATTACAACGTTTGAGACGTTGACGAAAAAAGTACAGAATCAAGTATAACTTGTTAAAATTAAAGCCCATAACGGCTTTTTCAAATTTTAATGGAAACTAGAATTGAATTGAATTAATTGAAACTGAAATAGAACTGAATTTTTGTTGAAAAACGTCGATATTTTGTTGTACACGGTAACCCAGACATTTTTGGATAATTTCAAAGTTTTCGTAATTTTGGCAGGATATTTGTTTTCCTACGAAACCGTCAGCAAAGTTAACGATTGGAATGACACGAAAATTGGCTTACCGAAGAGACTTTCCAGAAAATAAAAAAAAGTTTAGTCAAACCTATCCAACGAAATATCGATATTTTTCAACAAAATTTTCTTTTCAGTTTGTCTAATTATTATTTCGTCCTAATTAATCGTTAATAAAGAAAATTAAAATTAAAATAAAGGTGGTTGGAAATTACGATGAGTTGTTGAGCTCTGATTCGTTCCGGCATAGATATGCGCGTACAATAATCCATCTTCCGGTATTACATACATGAGGATAATGCTAGAGACGATTCATGACGAGTACGAGATCTGGCAAGCGCGTTCGTCCCGTTTATGACACATACGCTGGTGGCTCTCGAGCTCTCTCGAAACGGGCGCGGCGAGAGCAGAGTATACCCGCAGCTTTAACACATACCTAGACACACATAAATGAACACATATGGGGATGAGCATAGGGATTTTCGCGAAACGCTGTCCCATGAATGCATCGCCCGCGTTAATGTGCCGCTATGGAGGCAATGCTTAATTGCTTTAATTAAAATTCACGCTGCGTGTCGAGTTGGCCGGCCGCTGGTGTTGTACTCTGTTGGTCTCGACCCCGACTCGGCGTTTTCCATTTGCACTGGATGCTCACGAACCGCATGTGTGGAATACAAGTCCATAAGTGCGTGTGTGTGTTGGGGCGACATCAATATATACAGTTACTCTATTTCATTGGGGACATGAGGGGCGGAGGGTGAGAAAATAACGTGGGGGATGGAACCACCCTCATTCCTTGTTGAATGCTGATGAGAAAGTTGAGAACTCGGAGACTTTTTTCAATTAGAATCGTTCTGAAAATTTATATACCGATTCAAATTTCATCAATTTTGTATTTACGTGTCAAATTTGAAGAGTGTGTATTATACATTTGCGATGTTGGCTCGTGGTTGGACCAACGTGCTGGCTATCGACGAAACGATTCGTCTTTTGAACGACGATACGTAATAGAAATTTAGAGAAAATGGGACTTTGTAACACCGTCTATCGGTAGTTTGAATCTTCTAGTAGGGAGCCTCGCCGTTATTATTTGAACGGGCCCGTTAGTTAAGTTGTGGAAGCCATAGGAAGTGGACGGTGTAAAACCTGGGGTATACTTTTTGGAACGGTTGCTAATTTAACCAGTCCCACCGTAATGTCCCAAGCGTATGAAACGTTTTTTTTTTTAATTGAAACTTACAATTTCTGTATCGTTTTTGTAAAAAGAGTCATGTTTGCAGAATTTTTCTTTTCGACTTTTTTTTTGTATTAAAAATTGCACGAATTAAATACAATCATCATGGTCGTTACTCAAGGGTTGAACGTACATTGTAGTATTTTTATTTTATTTTTTTAAAAGATTTTTCAAGTATTTATCGCCGTCCAAAGTGAGAGGGGTCGATAACATCCCCAATGACTATTACGTCACAATCTGGAGGTGTGACCATTAAGGGCTAAATTTTTATTACGTTCGCGGTTGAAATATCGTCAGTCGGCGATTTTCTCCGAGACGTGTTTTCGGTATTGCACGGTCGAGCGAGTTTGTCGTATTATTCGACTTGCTCATATCCCTTAATTAGCATAACAAAGGGCCATTGAATGCCGGGAAGAGAGACAGCCGAACTGTTGATTCGTGGCACTTGGAGTTGTTTATTTTACTCGTACAGGTTTTACAACGTGTTGTAGCCAACATGCTGGCCATCGCCACTGATCTGGGTGGTCGTCAATCGGTCAAACAGCTTAAATAGCCCGAAGGCATAAAGTTTCGACGCTGAGGGGGAAATGTTTTATTTCACGCTGGATGCATGTATAGCCGATACTGCGGGGCGGGCGAGAAAACATGTCAAGAGCGAACTACCGCGAGCGGGAGGATTCAACGACCGGCCGGGGGTGGTTTGTCAGGGTGGAGGGTGCGCGCTAGCCACAAGTGTCTGCTCGAGCGCCCTCTCTCATTAATTCTCCACCCTTGTTGCTTGTTAAAGGAGAGGCTCGCAGGGTCGCGTTCCCTCGCTGTTTTTCTCCCTCGATTCTCTTTCTCTACACTCCGTCATAATCCAGCATTCCCTTGCGAAACGGTTTCTTCCATATATTTCTCAACTTTCTTTTCTTCGTTCGATATTCACGCATTATCGTCTTTTTAAACTTCGGCAGTGATTCTATTTCGTAAAATTTTTAATGTGCGGAGAGGAAATTATATAAAAACTCACGCACGGCCCGGCATGTGTGTTGCTGTCAAGATATTATACTCATCGATAAGTGTCGTCCCAATATCAGAGCTAAAGGCTCGACCACACTTCCCCAGGCCCTTGCGTAGCAAGGCTATGGTCCTTTTGCTCTCGATATACCTACGACCACCGATCACCCTTAAGCCCACGAAGCGCCCTTAATAGCGTCTAATAGTCACTAGACCTCGAAATCAGACGCGAACCACCTGCACGCAATGGGACCGTTAACCGAGAGTACAGACGTTTCCTTCTTGGCTGCGTATACATGTAACCGTGTCCGTGCGCGCGCTATTCCTCATACTCTGTAGTTCCTCGTTAATCCTCGTCTCTGTATTTTCCACAGAGCTTCGTATCGACATAGCTATGTAAGCTACTCCGGAGGTCGTACGATTTTGGGCTTGATTGCAACCGTTTTGTGAAGCTTTCCTTCGTTTTACTTATTCTTTCTCTCATCCGAGTGCGAAAGCTTCTTTCATAGGACGGTATGAAAAAAAGCTCTCGTTTTGCGTTCATGTGATATTGCAAAGGTCACAATGGTACCAGATGATGTAACGTTGGAGAGTCTGACCTTAATTTTCAACGTTTGAATCCTTGAAAAATGAACACTGGCTCGTGTAGTCAAAATCTCTCAAATCTGCCGCTGATGAGGGTACTTTCGGATCAGCATTCTGGGATGGCTTTCTATGAGATTGAAGTTTGGATTGTTGGAATATAACGAAAAATACGTTTTTTATTCGTCATTTTTATAACTAATGCGATCATTGCAATTTTTCTAGTAAATTCAGTTTTCCAATGGCAAAGAAGACTGTCCCATTATCAGTGACAATTCTGTATGACAATTTCAGACTCTGCTGTAAAAAAAAATCAGTTTTCGTTGCATTCCAACGATACGAACTTTAACAAAGTCAATATTTTCTGGTCTCGCGTATAGAGATCCTGTTGCCCGTGCGTTCTTCGTCATCGACCTTCGAGAGGTGCGAAATGCTAGTGACGTTATACACTGTAAATGAAATTTCGATGCAAAACGTGGATATTTTGTTGAACATAGTAAAGCAAATATTTTTCCAAAATTTCAAAATTTTCGTCATTGTGGCCCTACATTTGGTTTCTAACGGAACTGTCAACAAAATTCACGAATGGAACGACAAAAATTTGCTTTCCGGAGAGACTTTCTAGAATATTTCTTGCTGCAATGACAACATTTTTGGGATTATTGAAAAAAATGTTTAGACGAATTTATCCAACAAAATTTTCTTTTCAGTGTATGGACGCGTCATCGGTTCTCAGGGTCCCGAAGCTCCATCCTGAGGAAGAACTTCGTCGACACTGTTTCAGCAAAACCTGGTGGAGCTTCACTCGTTCTAGCTTCAGCTGCTGAATGATCTTACAAAGACGAGTAAGTCTCGAAGAATTCTACTGTAGATTGTACACTCTCGTACGTGCCTTCACCACGGAGAATCCATAGTGCTTCCCTGCACTCCTTTCACACTGATCCATCTTCCAGAATCGTCTGGCTGCATGCCCTTTGCTCTCTCCGGAGCAACTTTGAGTTGGCATCTGCCTCGTAGTCAACCTCCCCTTGCTATTCACTCATCGGACTTTGCAAGCTTTGTCGGTGGTAAAGTTTCCGAGAAAGCTTATATTTTTCTCTGCTTGCCTCTTTTTCTTCCTTTCTTTTTGTTTAACTCCCCTGTTGACTGGAGAGGGCGAGAGGGAGTGTGAGTGAGAAGAAATCTCACTCGCTTTCTCTATTTTTCATTTTTCCCATGCTCGTCCGTTTTCCTTTCTCTTTCTACGGATTTTTCTATCTCTTTCCTTTCTCATACGCTGTAAAAGCTTTTTGCATATGTATATGCGTCAACCTACGGTTGTGTGTGTGAGAGAGACTCCGGAGGCTCCCCTTTTCGGCTTTCCCTCTCTCTTTCCTTTCTCTCGCTCTCTCTCTTTCTCTCTCGCTCTCTCTCTTTCTCCATATATCTTCGAACGTTTGACCGCGTTGGCTTTTCCAAGGCCGAATCTATACGCAGAGGGTGAAAAAAAAGTTGGTGAGAGAGAGAAAAAAGAGAGCGAGACTGAGAAAGATGGCGCAGGGATTGGGTGCGTTGAATTAATTCGCGTTTCGTCGAACTCCTCCCCCTGCCTGCCTGCTGGTATGTTCCGTATTTTTCACGCGCTACTTGGACTCTCTTCCTACTTTCACCCGCGTTTTTCCCTTTTTTATTCCTCGACGCTTCTCTCTTGCATGCTGTGTCAAGGTGCGAAGCTTTTTTCGCTGCCCTCCATCGCGCCTTCTCCTCGTTAAGTATTCGTTGCCGCGTTTCTCTCCTTCTTGATGGAAGTTATTACTTTTGCCTTCTGTGCACATCTGTATACTAATAGTTACGCACGGCTACGTGGACCGAAAGAATCAAAGGGTCCCTCGATCCTAACGCTCGTATCAAACTTTCGTATGCCCTGCTGAGTAGTCGTCTCCTTTTTTTTTTGTTTTTCACTCTCTGCAATTTATTACACTCGAGGGCATACTCACGAGAAGCTTTCTTAAGAATACGTCGTATATGGCGACGGTTAAATGTAAATTTTTGTTCTCAGTTTTTCTTACATACAAAATTATTTGCGAGCCCATGTTCGTTCGAAAAAGTTGTTACAAATTGACTAAAGAACAACATATTCTAAATTCATGATTTTCCAAGGTAATCTGCATTTTAGTAAATTTCAGTAAATTTTTTCAGTAAATTTTAATTGATTTTTCCGTGCTGTATATCCGAAGGTTAGAAAAACATTCAAGCCCTCCTCTCTCTCTCTCTCTCTCTCTCTCTCTCTCTCTATCGCTGCCGTTTTGGGCTGACGATGAACAAATTCCCCAGGAAATGACTCCAGATCGACGCTCACAAACGGTCGTATGAGTTTTTTTTGACTTAATTGATTTTTTGGTGAGAAACCCCGTCGATGAGGGGGACTCCTGCTGTCTTCCTAAATGGGTAATTGTCCCGTGGGTGGAAATTTCGATCTTATCGCGTACATACGACTGTATTGTTTAAGCCAGAAACTCACGTCTAGAGTTAAGAAAGAAAATTGTTCCGAGGGAAACGAGAAGCCAGTCGATTTGGTCTTCTGAGTTTTTCTCGAAAAATCATTCAACGGTGATGACAATGTGTTCGAAAAAATTATGTATTCCCGACTGTATGGTAAAATTTTCGTACGAGATGCCAAAATGTTCTTTTTTAATGGAGACCACGGGAATATCGAAAAAACATTGACGAATCTGTTGGGGAATAAATATTTCGTTTACTTGAAAAATAACAAATAAAGAATAAATAAAATCAATTTGGAAATTTCAATTTGCAGCGTTTTTTGTATTTGCATTCAAGTTATATAATTTCGACAACTTTTCTAGAAAGTAAAGAGGAAGTACCGAATTATACACAATATCTTAAAAAATTTGCGAAAATTGAAGCGGTTAGACGATTTTTCGAAAAACTCAGATTTTCGTAAAATTCGAAAAATCATAAAATTTAAACCGTTCAACCGATATTTTCCGAATTCAATACCATCCTTCATCCTCTAATACTCTATTCATTAAAAAAAAAATTAGTAACAAATCTTAAAATTTGTGGGAGTTAGAGCGTTGACACCCTTCCTTTGAAAATTTCAAAAAGTCGTAGAATTCGTATTTTTTTTTTATGCAACTCCGACAAAATTCTCAGAGAATGAATACCTTGTATAGATTGACATCTGTGCAAAACAAGAGCCCTGTATCTCAACCCTTTCTCGAGTTATAAACGTTTAAATTTTACAGTGCCAAAAAATACACACACACACACATCAGGACACTTTTTCTAGATATGATTTTTCGATGTTTTGGGACATTTTACGCACATTGACATTGAAAACTGAAAAAAAAATTTACCGTCACATAGCTTCCTCTATGAGGAAGAAAAAATAGCATTCAACTGGAGCATACGAAAAAAAGTGTTCGTTTCACCACTCTCCGCGGTAAACTCGTTTGAACTTACAAATAAAATACGTGTACATAATAAACTAGAAGAGCGGCTGGCAGAGTTAAATATTTTTCGTGGCTCCGGAGTAAAAAACTTGATACGGTCGAATGTTTCTTGGTTGCGGTTGATCCAACTCATTAAATATATCTGGTTGTGTATCAGAGGAGCCACTCGAACAAGTTTCTCCATGGCTTCGCGGTCCTCGCCCACCGAGTTTCGCGCAATTAGTTGAATAAATAATGCGCAAGTCTTCTCTCGGACGCAGCGAGACAAGCCCGCGAGAGACGCTTGTTCCACACTCAAACGTTTCGTCCGAGAGACCAACGGGATTCGCATAGTTCGAGCAGAAAGGCTAAAAAATTAAACAAAAAAATGAAATTAAAAAAAAAAACATTTAGAGAATCCTTACGCCAAGTTTCTCGACTCAGGTTAATGGTTTTTCGAGAAGGAACATTTTGGAAGAATTGCTCCGTTACCTTCGATCCACGGACCCCGTGTTTGTAATTTTTTCTTTTTCTTCTGTTTTTCGAGTCTAATTTTTATTTATTTTTTAAGTCTGCTCTCTCGAAAAATAAACCAGAAATGTAAATTAGATTCGATATAGAAACGAGACAGGAAAATCTTTTGAAAAAATCAAAGATGGGCTGAGCTTTTGAAATATGATGGAAAGTGAGGATTGGGAAAGAGGGGACGTAGGGGAAGATATTCGAGAGTCTATCCTCGTGCACACAGCATGCGGTTACAGACAAAAGCGAAGCCAGTCGTGAGTATAGAATTCGAGAGGTCCCGGGATCGACATACAAAATTCAACAGGCTTTTCCCGGTCGCGAACACATCTCGATATATCTCTAGCTTGCAGTCAGATCTCGAAATTTTTCCGTCTCCAGAACAACTTGAACGATATCCTTCTACGTCTCTTCATCCTTTTTCCACTGCGGGATTCTGGTTGGAAAAGCAGCTGATACTCGAACCGTCTTTTTTTTCTCATCTTATCTTGTGGGTGAGTTTTTTCGTGGGTTCGATTGCTCTTTGAGCTGTGCTCGTTCGTGGCTATGACAGTCTTGTCACTTTATAGATGCTGAAGCAATTTAACTAGGATCGGAACAACCTCGCGGAGATAATTAAATCTCAGAAACGTTAGAAATTATGTTGCTCACAAAAAAATCAACTTCATTGAGAAAAAAACGCTGCTAATTTCAATTTGCAGCGTTAAACCGTTCAACCGATATTTCCCAAATTCAATACCAACCTTCCTATTATGATACTCTATTTATAAAAAAATAAATTAGTAATAAATCTTAAAATTTGCGGAAGCTAGAACAGTGACACCCTTGTTATGAAAATTTCAGAATGCCGTAGAATTCGTATTTTTTTAGCAATCCCAACAAAATTCTCAGAGAATGAAGAGCTTGTATAAATTAACATCTGTGCGAAACGGCAGTCCTGTATCTCAAACCGTTCTCGAGTTATAAACGTTTGAAGTTTGCAGTGCCAGAACATACACACACACACACACACACATCACGATATTTTTTCTAGATATGATTTTTCGATATTTTGGGATATTTGAAGCACATTGACATTGGAACCTGAAAAAAGGAAGCAAAAAATGAATAAACCTTGATAATTAACGCCAAAAAAAGAAATAAAAAATGGAAACTGCTCAAGAAAAATAAGTTCCCCTTGAGGCAAAAAAAAACAGTTAATCCCGACCAATTTGATGTTGTGTCAGGAAATTGGAGAGCGAAAGATGACGTAAAACGACTTTTCTACGCTTTGGTATCGTTGAGACGATAAATATATGTTATGGAATAAATAAATTCCTAGAATTGTAAACGTGAAATTCATCGTGTACATATATATGCGTAGAGGTACGAGATAACCGTCTCGAAAGTTCGTTAGTGACCTCGCGCCCTCTGGACCGGGCCAGTCCGGGTAGAGATTGAGATTCCGTTGCATATCTTATGTGTAAATATAAATCCATAGGCATATGCGTGGACTTTAAGTACATTCACGTCTAGGCTGCATGGATGATGCTGGACCGCAGCATCCCTCTGAACTGGACAGGTTGGTTAGCGCGAAAGGTGAAAGGACCACGGGAACTTGGCTTTGCCTGCATACCGGGTGGCTCCAAATTCTGAGTTAAGTTTGATTAATCATTTTTCATTTTCATAAATTATTAATAATGATTTTTAATGCTTTCTCCTGTACGATTAACTGTGCTATGAGTCAATAAATCTCCTTGGGCCGATGTGATGGTGTAAATGAAAAACAATCGTGGCAAAAGATTTATAGTTTATTTTGAACGATGTCGATAATTATGAAAACAGTGAAAGTTTCCTTTAAAAATGAATGAAAATTAATATTAACGTTTATTTGTTTTCGGGGTTTTTGTGGATCCAAGAACGTGTGATTTTATGCCAAGTCACCCGGTAGATACTTAGCGTAGAATAAATAATGTTATTCTATGGCAAACGTGTTGGGCATCGCCCTGGAGCAGAAATCACGAGGGGGAAAGATTCTCAGCTTCCGTAATTTACGCTCAGAATCATACAATGCTGTATATATTTTTAGTGGTTGTTGTTGATCTACGAGACATTTTGATTTTGAACGCTTCGCGTTTGACGAGAGACGAACGATTATTTTCCACTGTTTAAAAATGAGAGGTAATTTTAGGTTGGAATGGAACTGTTGGCTCGTGGCAGTACTTTTAATCAATAGAGGATGGCTTCAATCGTCTGCTCGTCTAGAATGAGAATGGTGGTTAAAATTTGCGGGAGGGTGTCTAGATCGGGTGAATTCGGAGCCAAAAGCCAATCGCACACGTTTGGTATGATAGCAGGAGAGCCATATAAATACGTGCATCGACAAACTCAGGATTTCGGTTGGGAGCCTGTTATAACGGGAGCAAAGTGGGAGGTAGTGATGGCACACTGTCGCCTGGCTTATACATAATACATCCGCGTAATTGTGTACTTTCGTGTATCCGTGAGAGGGCGAATCCGATGGGATTGGATGCCAGTACCATTGGGAAACCCGCGCAATGTGTTCGATCCACCCAGACCACTGTATGCATATCGTTCATGTGCGGTATACATATAAGGGTCTAAGGGGTCATATGGAGGCGTAGCAACAGAAACAGCATCAGCAGCAACGAGAGTAGAACCTTGGCTACTATAATCCCGTTAGGGGGTTCGAATCACCGAAAGCACATTACACATATAGTCCGCCACACGCTATGCAGTCTCTCTCTCTCTCTCTCTCTCTCTCTCTCTCTCTCTCTTTGCCTCTCGGTGAACCTATGTCCCCAGCCAGAATCAGGGATAGTTGGGTTTAACTGTTCTAATTAATATAACGGTTTCTAGCAGCTCGATGAGAGAGGAAGTGTTGGAGAAAGAGGCGAATAGCGAGTGAATTGTAGAGAGTTCTGCGAAAACCAAGTTTGCCTGTTGGGGAACACACCATGCACGCCACATTGAACGTATAACCGGATAGTCCTATCAGCCGTGAAGCTTTCACTATTCGTCAGATGATGTATGGATATTTATGTATATTAAACACACACGCACACACACACACATATACATGTACATATATGCGTGTACGTATAAACGTGCATACGTTCGTTAAACGCAGTATACGTTGATTTAAGTTAATGTATCCTACAACTTTACATCTGTTCACGGATTAAACAACGCGGAATGACACGATCACTCAAATCACAGCTTAAATACCCCTAAGCATTCCTACAAGTGTAAAAGCCATTCGGGGGAATGTTGGAGGCACAATTTTTGGATGTGTGCCGTGAGGGGAATCGTTTGGCGTGAATTGATCAGAACTTATCGATATTCGGGAAAAAGGGTAGTGTTTCTGGAAATTTTGAAACTTTGACGACGAACCAGGAGCGATGGAGTTATCCTGAGCAGATTTAATTGGAAAGTGATGAGAATTTATGGGAAAACTGGCTGGACGCTACGAATGTTCGTATTAGCAAGCCTTCTTTTTGAATGATCAACTCTCTAACGAAGCCGTTTATCATTATCTTATGTGTCTGAGTTGCACATTAGGAGGACAGAATATTGAACGATAATTATCCAGATGATTTTTTATGTCTCTTTTGTATTCTCGTTCTTGTGATTTTAAAAATTTATGCGATGACATTGTTTAACATTTCCTAGAACAATTCGTCGTTCATTTATGCTATTCTTCGACGTTTCCATTGGGGGTCTCATCATTATCGAAGAATATTGAAGCAGAATTAATTAGGAAGTAGAACAACGGAACACCCAGCTCGCATTTCGTTTATCATATAAACGTATATCCCATGCACACTGTCCACAGGCCAATTGGGGCCTGCTCATTCCTCGATGGCATTTTCTGCGGTTGGACTTAATAATGCAGCCAATAATGCATCCCAATGTGCATCGCCCTTCACCCCCTTGGGTCGGAGAGAACAGAAGAGATAGCCAGTGCGCGGAAGAGCAGGAAAAGAGGGTCGGGAGAATCGCTGATTCTCGCGTCAGAATGGCCGTAATTACATCTTCATTAAAATTATGGTTGGTCCTGCGGTGTATATACGCCAAAGTGTGTGGCGACCAAAATCCTATATATATAGGGATTCTCTCGAGGCTTTGAAAGATATGCTCGCGCGCCTCGAATATCGAGTGTTTCGAAAAGTAAAAGGTCCTGAAAATTAATCGTTACATTTACGACAAACGAAAAATTGCATATTCGAGACGAAATTCGTTCCGGTGAATATTTCTTCCGGCTGCGCGACCTGTGAAACTTTTCATTAACGGAATTAGCTAATGGGAGCCGGTGGTTATTAATTAAGCGACTCCCGAGAAACATTAACGAGGAAGCTTCGCTTCACTGAAAACAAAATTTTGTTGGAAAAGATCGATATTTTGTTGGATACGTTCGACTAAACTTTTTTTTTATAATCCCAAAAATGTTGTCATTGCAGCAAAAAATATTCTAGAAAGTCTCTCCACTAAGCAAAGTATTGTCGTTCCAATCGTTAATTTTGCTGACAATTCCGTTAGAAACCAAATGTACTGCCAAAATAACGAAAATTTTGACATTATCCAAAAATATTTGGTATACCATGTTCAACAAAATATCGACGTTTTTCAACAAAATTTCATTTTCGGTGTTCGCGGATCTTTGGGACTTTTCTATTCTGCCAATAATTGCTTTGACTTCTGGGACATCCTGCGTAGGAAAAACAACGTAAAGGGCGTACATCCGTGATGCTGTCGCTCTCTCGCGATGGACGCGAGCATTTGTGGTAGAACCGCGGGCTCGCTGTATAATCTCCCCCCCCCCCCCCCCCGCTCCTGTCTCTACATTACATTGGTTCTCACTGCCGCGTGTGTTACTCGAGCCAACCGAGAGCAGAACAAGGGATGAGGGGGCAAGCCGCGGGGGTGAAAAGACGCATAAATGGCTGGCTGTACGACCATGCCAAAACATGGCTTGCCATGGACATATACAGAGGTAAGCTGAATATGTCTATATACAGTTTATACCTATATCCAGATCCTCGGATAGAGCATCTCCACGATGTATACCGGGGCATCGTGTCGAGAGTCCACGCGGATGAGCCAGTAATTGTGTATAATGGAGAGGAGGCGACAAATGCGGGGTCAAGGGTTTGAGATGGAGAGGAAAACAGATGGAGGAAGAGGCAAAATCCGCTACGACTAGGCAGAGGCGAATATCCCTTGTTTTTCGTTCTTTGCAGAAGTAATTTTTTTTCTTGTGTCAAATAAGTCGGATATGCGGGGGTTTTATTGATAAAAAAATGTCTGGTTCGTTCCGTCATTGTTGACTTACGCTAGGATGATAATCGCTTTTCTTCCGGGGCAGCTTGGATGGAAATCCTAGTCTTTAAATAGATGATTGAAAACAAAATTTCGTTGGAAAAGATCGATATTTTGTTGGATACGTTCGACTGAACGTTTTTTCAATAATCCCAAAAATGTTGTCATTGCAGCAAGAAATATTCTAGAAAGTCTCTCCGGAAAGCTAATTTTTGTCGTTTCAATCGTTGAGTTTGCTGACAGTTCCGTTAGAAACCAAATACACTGCCAAAATAACGAAAATTTTGAAATTATCCAAAAATATTTCGACGTTTTTCAACAAAATTTCATTTTGACCGATCGTGCCTGTTTCTGACGTTGAGCATGCCGGAATATTGTGCAGTGTTGCTCTTTATTTTGTAATTAGGATTCTTGTCGGTTAAAAAATTTCATTCAAGGAGCTTGGCAAACAGAAATGCATGCGAATTTTTTATTTTCCACATAATTGCTGGGACAGGTGAAGAAGGTAGGAAAAAGCTTTTTCCGCAGGCCGAATTTTTGCTTCGAAGGGTTGATATTCGCTCAAGTTCCAAAAGTGATATTCCAATAAGAAAACAATTAATACGATTATTTTTTATTTTTCATCCTTCACCTGGTTTTTCCGTATCGGAGAGTCTTTCCCGCCTTTGCTCATTAAGAAACGTTCCTTTTTTTTTGTCAGACGTACGAATCCCCCCATTAGTATGCACGCCATTTCCCTGTTCTCCCCTGCTGTACGAAGGGAGAGAGACCTTCGTAGGGAGCGTTGGTTTTTGTATGGGGGAGGGGGCAGGGTTGTGTAGTTAATAGATAGGGGATGTATATACCCGACTGAAATATGTCGACGCAGGAGCAGCGATCGATGTTTCACACCTCCGAGCAGCCTTGCCCCTTTCAAGGGGTTGGCTGTCACTTCGCGTTTACGAATTCAGAGTAAAAGTATGTTTTTGCCTAAAATTTACTTCCCGGAATTTACTTCTTATTACATAATTCAAGACAGAACAAAATTTCGCTCTAAATCGATTTTCAAACGAATCGCATTCCGCCGATGTCATCGCTTCAGCTCCCAGTTGTATGGACCATTCATTCCGTTTTTTTTTCTCATTTGTCCCTCTAAATCCCCACACAAAATTATTTCCATCAAAATAATTGAATAGAATCATTTCATTAAATTTTTTTTTGTTTCATTTAAAATTATTAATTTATATTTAACTATAAATATTAAAAAATAATTAAAAAAAAAGAAATATTTTAATGTTAATTTAAATTTTTTATTAATATAAAAATTATTCTTCAAGGGAAAAAATAATTATTTAAATAAAAAAATTATTTACTTTAAAGTAAATTATTAAATTAATGTCCCTTGGTGTTTCGTAGATGGACCTTTGACCCTTGTTGCAGTTCCTACAAAATAAAATCGCTCCAACTTGACGATTTCAGAATTCCTTCATTCTCCAGTTCGTGCAGAGTTTATCCACCGCTCTGGCATGACCACTTGTTGTTTCTACTCGGAATCTAAAAATCGTGCAGTTACCAAAATAAGACACAAATACGTGTGTGTACGTTTTTTCGCTTTTTTCTCTCACTTGATCTCTCTTTCCCTCTCTCACGTCCACTTTTCCGGCTGAACTGTTAAGTATAATATATAATAACACATCCTCCTCCATCTACATGCAGCGATGATATATCGGAGAGTATGTGCGGAAAACTCACTCCAGGAGTTCGCAGAGAGTCAGCTGGTAAATCCGTCCGTTGGGTATAAGCGGGTCCGAGTGCTTATCCCTCTCAACCATATTTCTGTACACATGTATTTATTTGTACGAATGTGTGCACTACGTTCCTAGCAACACTCAGCGAAATGTGTGCTGCTGCATCCATACAAATATATATATGCATGGGTGTGAGTGCACGGGGTCAAATTATGTTCCGAGCGGGCTCTCGTTCGAATTTCCGACGAGCGAGAAATTTCCTGGAATTTCCCTGCTACCGGATATGACAAGAGAGGACCAATGTGGAGGCAGATCCATACACGCGAGGGGAGAACTCTGATGCTACTCACTGCAGTCGTGCATTCGCGTGATATACGCGTATATGTTCTGCGTACATACATGTTTATGGAAGTGCATATCTTAACAATGCGATGCGCGCTTTGTGGTTCGTGAATTTCCAACCGCACACATCGCATTTCTATCCGAGTCTCCAAAGTTTATTCTGTGCAGAGAAATATTGAAAAACGTGGGGCCTGGTTCGAGCACCTCGGATTCCATGTTCTCGCTGGGAACAATTTTCCAGTCGGATTTTCCTCGATTCGTTACGGGCTTATTAAGGACGTTGTATGGCGACGCTCAAATCTAAATTATTGTTTTCAGTTTTTCTTACATACAAAATGGTTTACGAACCCAAGTTCATTAAAAAAAGAAATCTCATTCGAGTCGTTGAAACTTTTTGATAATGACATCGCAAATGTTCGATTATCGAACAAAGACAAGAGTCATCGCTTATTGTCGAGATATCTCGAGGGCAATTTTCATCCAGGATTGCGGTCAACTGTCACGCTCATAAACACTCGTATGAAGTATACGTATATATATACTTGTATGTATTGACATAGAAAACTGAATGTATATCCTGCGAAAGCCACGAGGGGTAAAACGCAATAGTAAGCCAGAAGCAACCAGTGCGAATACGAGGGTTCAAAGTCAATCACTGAAACAGAGATTGGAGGAACGATTCGATAAGGGTTGAAACCCCTTACGAACCTTCCTCACCGCACGACTCTTACTCTGCTGCCACAGTTGGCTGGCTTCTGGTCAATCTTCAACTTTCAGATTGATTCTCCCCACTTCGCAATCGCTTTGCCTTCGGCAACTGCCTTTTATTATTGTTATTACTTGACGACCATTTTAAACTGGTATTTCTTTCTTCTACTGCTGAAAAATTCTTTTTGCTTCCCCATAGAGGAAGCTATGTGACGGTGAATTTTTTTTTTCAGTTTTCAATGCAATGTGCTCAAAATGTCCCAAAACATCGAAAAATGATATCTAGAAAAAGTGTCCGGATGTGAGTGTGTGCGTATGTTCTAACTCGAGAACGGGTTGAGCTACAAGGCTCCCGTTTTTCACAGAACTTAATCTGTACAAGTTCTTCATTTTCTGAGAATTTTGTCGGGATTGCTAAAAAAATACGAATTCTACGACGTTTTGAAATTTTCAAAAAAAAAAGGTGTCGACGCTCTAACTTCCACAAATTTCAAGATTTATTACTAATTTTTTTTTTTTTATCAATAGAGTATCTCAATAGGAAGGTTGGTATTGAAATTGGGAAATATCAGTCGAACGGTTAAATTTTATAATTTTTTAAATTCTTTTATAGAGTTTCTGGCAGGAGGACCAGCGAAGCCACTAACTCGAAATCTTCCCAATGGGACCTTAATAATTAAGCTTCGGAGTTGTCGAAACTTGACGACCACTGATGCATTATTCTTCTCATCAACTCATAGCAAACTATGGAACGGTGAAAATTAAAAAAATTGCAAAGTTTTTAGCTGGGAATTTGATTGAAACAACGTCCGTGTGTCTCGTATCATCAGCATTGTTATAACGCAGATGCTTTTTTTTTTTAAATCTCGTTGCTAAATTCACTGGTGATGATTTCTCGATTTCCTAAAGGATATCGGAGCGTTATTACGTTCTTTTCGGTAATTTCGGGTAAAGTGGCACACTGAATTCAAGAGTTGAGTAATCTAATAGTTGCGTTGGAAAGGGTGGCTGGAAAAGAGATAGAAAGCTCGGCGAAACGGGGGGCAGGGGCATGAAGCGAGAAAGAGCGATGAGGAAAGTGGAAGAGAGGAGTGGCAATGGGTAGTGTGTGGTGAAAGATAGAGAACACGTGGAAAGGGAAAGAGAAAAGGTGAAACAAGAGGCGAGATTGCGGACGGGTACATAGCATCGTATGGCGAAGGCTGGAGTAATGAAATCAAGGGTGTAATGGCCCCGGCAGGGACGAGTCTCCGCGGGGGTGTAGCCAAACTTATATACACATATATATCGGTATGTGTGGGCCGGCTCGATTGTCGAGACAGAGAGAACAAGAGAGTCCTCTCTGGGTACAGCTTCTCGTGTCGAAATATACATATAGGAAGTGTCCCTTTGACGCACCATATAAAAACCATTAGAACGTCTCGTCTATGGAATTATCTGTTCATGCACTTTCCATGCAAGTAGAGCAGGAATGAAAAAACAAAAAAGGGGCCTAACTGTTGAGTCAAAGACTTTGCTCTCCCTCGAATTTCTCGCTTTTCAGCTCAATTCGCTCAGCTAAGTTTGATGTATTTCTCTACAAGATTGTAATCGACGCGTTTTCACTTTTTTCTTCATTCGGCTCAACACTCGTTTGGTTCTCGTTGCCGGTTTGAATCGCTCAATTAGGTCTTTCCATTCGAAATACCTGACGATCCTCTCTCGTTTACCGAGATTTTGGCAATAGAGAGAAAAATATATTGGCACTGGGAATTAGAAAGTTATTTTTTTCGAATTGTTTGATTTTTTTTATTTTATTATTATATTTGTATGGGTAAAATTTTTAATTGGAAATTTTAAATTAAATCTAGAAAAAAATGTAATAAATAAAATATTTTTTAAATAATTAATTTTTAATAAAGATTTATTTGTAACTTAATTTTTGCAAATAACAATTATTTTAATGAAAATAATTTTTATCGAAAAAAAGAAAATTATTATTTTATTAAAAAAGAAATAAAATTTTAATCTAATTTTTTTAAATAAAATAATAATGTACTGAACAATCTAAATTATGAAATAAAATTTTTCATCTCTTCAACAATTATTAATGTTTTTTTTTAAATATTTTTTTTGAATATTCATTTTGTAACTGTTTTATTTTTATTTATTTTTTTCCTAACGACAGTGGTTCATTGAAATCCAAAAATTTGCCGAACAAGCTGTAACTGTGAATAATTTACATATTTTTTTCGTTTCATACCGATAAGCCATCGATCGAGGTCTCTCAACACCGTTCGTTCTATCCAAATAAAACAAGCATTAGCCCACTCTGCCTATTTCCGTCTAATCCATGTTCGAGATTCGGTTCTCGTCAATGATAACGACGATGAAAATATGTCGCAAGCATTTCGGAGTAACTGGCTCGAATGCTGCACGAAGATGCATAATTTGGGAAAGATAATAAAATAGTTAAAAGCAGGGATGGAAAAAGGAGAGAAAACGGTGAAAAACTAGAGCGAAGAGGCAAGAGGCGGGAAGAGGGAGAGACATTGTCGGAATCTTATGACTTATACTATTTCGTATAATGCATCCGCGACGAAGCGCTCTCATTATCGCGACCAAACGCTAACCGCCGAAAGCTGCGAAAGAGAGAGGACGGAAACCACGAGAAGAATGGAGGGAAGATACGAGAAGAAAGCAGAGCGCAGAGAGAGAACGAGAGGGCGGCAGTGGCAGAGATGAATTCGCAAGGCGAGAGAGGTCGACGCCTAAGTTGGGATGCACGCTGCGCTCTTCCTCGGCCACTCGCGCTGCGATGTTGGATAATTAAATTGCGAATTTTTTTTTCCCTCCATTCCGGCACCGCAGAAACAAGGCTCTTCAACAAGCTTGCTCTTTTTTCCGTCAATCTCCTCTCCAACGTCACGAGCTGCTGCATGCGATGTCGACAGCGATGATAAAAATAATGTTCCACAGAGAGAGAGAGAGAGAGAGAGAGAGAGAGAGAGAGAGAGAGAGAGAGAGAGAGAGAGAGAGAGAGAGAGAGAGGGAAAAACGATTTATTGGTGGATACTCTATCGACATTTATATTTCACTTTTCTCTTCACCCTCCCGCAATGTTCTCTCTTGTTCACCCTCGTTCTGTCGCTTGATGATATCGCCTTTGTGGATTCGGGCGGAAGCTGATTTCATGCGGTGAAAAAATGGCTCGTTCATTGGGACAAAACGTGAGGCAGTGTTGGCTACTGGTGAAGTTATCAATTCTCGAGTATCTCGAGATCGATTAGTTCGTATAACTTTCCAAATGCGATTGTTATCGAATGTGTGTGAATTAGCCAATCTGCCGATACGAATAAAATGTTCACGCCAGTTAACTATGTCGTAATAATTTCCCTATGTTTTGTTCTTTTCAATAAAATCTTCATCGCAATCGCGGTCATTATTTAGAAACTCGGCAGAGTCTCGGGACAAGTACATTTGACCGTGTCGTCTGGTGGCCCGAGCCTCGGCCGAGTATATTATCTCTGAATAAATTGATAGATTGATAGATTGAGCCATTAATCATCACGATTGATGCCGTAATTGCTGAGAAAAAACTTTGCAAAATTATGCAAAAAGCGCAGTGTGTATGTGCGTGTATGCATATGCGGGTAGACAACACAATCAAAGGGCTCTTGATGCCCATCATCAAGACCGATTTTCATGAAAGTCGATCTTCGATGACAGAAGCGACGAGTTTCTATCACCGCGCCGTGAAGTTAGCCGGTCGACTTTCGGTTTTCCACTTTTTTATGTTGAGACTCGGTAGAGTCTCGGCGAAAGTCAATATTCTACTTTATCAGCATTGACGTTTTAATTTACTCAAAAGATTTATAAAACTAATAACTTTATAATGTCGTTCATATATTGCTAGTGAGTATATAATCGCTCCGATATCCCTTCTCTTTTGTCCGATACGAAGACACACGTTTGCACTGCACATTCTTCTCCGGCATGCTATCAGCTCGAATATATCGTACAAGCAAGACACTCTCCTCGTTTTTCTCAGCTCTTTCTTCTCTCCCTCTTTCGCTGGGCTCGGGAAGCCACCGCGTCGTTGTTGTCGGTTCACCGTGTGCTCCGGCCACCCCGGATCGCACGGAGCAGCACGTTATGGTTATCGTCTCTTCACAAGCTCGTAAGCAACCCGCAACCTTCCATGCACTCTCTATACGCACATACATGTTGTTACGCGGAACGGACGCTTCTCTCGAACCAGCCTGGACTTTGCGGGCTTCCCTTACACCGGCTCGTAACACACACGGTACGAACTCTTTACAGCACGTTGTCTCGCCTTGCCCTATGACGCAGGCAATATGCTGGCACGTATTTGGACTCGAGTATAAACTGCAAACTGCAAACAACTGTTTGTGACATTTGGATAAGATAATGATTAAAAATGTCATCACGATGCAAAATTTCATATCGTCGTTGGCAATTAATCTCGCTTAATAAGCTTAGCACACCGCAATCGGAAGTCCATGCATACGGAAGCAAAATTTCGCCTCGTCCTTTTCCTTTCGCAATGGCGAACCCTTCGCACGATCTCTGCATCAGCCATCGAGAGACACCAGCGGCCGAATAGTTGAGGGGCGCGATATTGAGAACGAGGACAGGGCGTGTTGCGTCAAGGGTGAAAAAGAGTTTACACCAGAGAGCGAGAGACAGAAAGAGACCGAGAAATAAAACGCCGTGGAGGGTCTGTCGAATATTTATGTATATATATATATATATATATATATGTGTACTGGTATGATGTGTACTGGTTTCTACACGCGAAGCAAACGCCGCTGCGAGAGCGCGCACCGTAGAGTCGAGGGGTAAGAGTCGAGGACCCGATATTCCCTGGGGGCTTACAGCTGTCGCGTATCCGACACCATCCCCGTTCAAACGACGAGACACTGAACTGACTGAACACGCACGCACCCGCCCGCACTCACACATACACTTGCATATGTATTGCGGTTGTAGCGGCGCTGCCTCTTCTTCATATTCAATTGCTCCCTAATGGGAATTAATGAAATACAGTAGAAGGTGGCCTTTCCATGAAGATAGGGACGTCTCCGAATCATTGACACGTCGCGTTCGCCCGAAGGGGAGAAATCATACTCACGTTATTTATCATTTATTTCGTTTTAATTACATAACTGATCGTTTAATGGGATTCGATATAATCAACAATGTGAAAATGAGTCGTTTTTTTTCGTTATTATTACATTTTTTATCATTTATCTCATCGAGATTGTTTCTTTCCTCCAGTTCATCAAGAATTGTCACAATTAAGGACGTTGTATGGCCACGGTGGAAAGTAAATTTTTGTTTTCAGTTTTTCTTACATACAAAATGATTTGCGAGCCCAAGTTCATTTAAAAAAAGTTGTTACATATTTACTAACGAACAACATACTACTCTAAATGCAAGATTGTCCGAGGTAATCTGTATTTGTTATATAATAAACAAAATTTCGAAAAACTCTTACCGGTGATTTTTTTGATAAACTAAGTAAAGCTTCTTCGGTGTTACATAAAAATGTATGCGAAGTTTTGAGAGGCTCACTATTTAGAAATCAGAATATTTAATGATGTAAATTGCAACTTTTAACACACACTCTTATGAGGAACTAGTGAAAATAGTGATTTTTATAAATAAATATCTTGATTTCTACATGGTGAAACCTCTTAAAATTGCGTGAGCTATTAGATATCAGTATTCTCTCTGTTTAGTGCAAATTTAACGGAATTCTGTCCATAGAAAGTTTTGTATACAACGTCCTTAATGCATAAGGAGGAATTATAATCTTCTTTGTGTTTGCGGCTGGAAAAACAAAGATTTCGTAACCCCAATTGCCCGGAGAAAAAAAAATTTCAACATTATAATTCACTGCGTATTGTGAAGCGTTTGTACGTGTATCAAGCCCGTTAGAGCTTTCCAACTTTTTAATTAAAGTGTCTCGCATGACGAGACGGCGATAGATATCCGGCTGAGCAGGTGGAAATATTGATGGAGAGTGTTGATTCGCGTCTCATGCTATGCGATGGCAAGAAGACCGTGACTAACAATCGTTCAATAAGAAGCACGCCCGCACATACAGAAAAAATCTAAATGCATACGGAGCTTCGTAGCTGCGTAACGAGAGTCAGCGGAAATTGAAAAATCGTACGGAACAAAAATATTATTTACGCATGACAAATGAAACGAGAGTAAACGAACGCGATGACCTAAAATTCATCAAACCTTTTCCTCTCGGAAATCCGTCCGATCGGAAATATCCGCTCGATCTACACAATATTTGCAATCGAATCCATTCGGTTTTGAGCTCGATGTTGTGTACTCTGTTAAAAAAATCTCGAGCGTACGTGAGTAGGAAAGCCTGGATATGTATATTTTCCTTGTGCCTAAAATATGTATTTTTCATATTTAACATACACATCAGGTGTATTTATGGATACTCGTCACTATTAGGCATTTAACCCTTAATGCCTAATACCTCCAGATTGTGACGTAATAGTCATTGGGGGTGTTATCAACCCCACTTACTTTGGAAGGAGATAAATAGTTGAAGATTGTAAAAAAGAAATAAAATAAAAATACTACAATGTATTTTCCACCCTTGAGTAACGACCATGATGATTGTATTTAATTCGAGCAATTTTTAATACAAGAAAAATGTCGAAAAATAAATTTCTGCAAACATGACTCTTTTTACAAAAAATGATGCAGAAATAGTAATTTTCAATTAAAAATAAAAAAAACGTTCCATAACTGGTTAAATTAGCGACTGACCCAAAAAAGTATACCACAGGTTTTACACCGTCCGCTTCCTACAGCTTCAAAAACTGAACTAACGGGCCCTTTCAAATAAAAACGATGAGGCTCCCTACGAGAAGGTTCAAACTACCAATAAATGGTGTCATAAGTCCCATTTTCTCAAAATTTCTATTACGTATCATCGGTTGAAAGCGGGGCGAGGCAGAGAGTGGCGCGTTCTACTTTTTGTCTCGCGTCTCGGTACGGTAATACCGCGGTATAAAGAAAACAAGGGAGTGGATACGTCCATCGTCGATTCTGGGACAGGGGTGGTGTTAGCGGATTGGGATTCTCTCTCGCGTTTCATCTCCTTCTTGTCGTGCAATTGTAGGATTTGTGAGACGGTACGGTGAAAATACGCGCAATTGAACTTTTCAACCCCTCTGTACAGACACATGTACGCACAGAGCATACTCATACACACAGATGCTCGTTCCATTTACGTTCTCGTAGTCGTCGGCGTCGTCGGCCAAAAACTCGGTCCTGTCGTTGTGTGTTCTCTTTGGTATTCTTCTCCATGTTCTCGCTGACTCTCTCGCACCCCCTAGCGCCATTAATCCCTCTTTCAACCCCTCCACCCTCTGGCCTGCCGCAGCCGGATCCTTCGGGTCTTTTGTCACGGGCACCCTTGTTCGCGCTGTCCCACTCTATTTGCCAGACGCCCTGTGCTTACTTCAGCCCCTTCTCTTATTCGCCATTCCACCCACGCGACGTCATACCCCACCGACTCATCCCCCTGGACCCGATCTTTCTCGGCCCGCTCATGCTTTCCCGTTGTGCTGTTACTGCATCGCGTCGAGACCTCTCATCCCTCGTGTCGCTCTATCATCCCCCCTGCGAACAACCGAGGGAACACCCCAGGCTCGTACCAGTCTCTCCCTCTCTCTCTCTCTCTCTCTCTCTCTCTCTAGCTCTCTTTCGTCGTTCCCTTCACTTTAGTCGGTCTCGCGTCTTTTTTCATCGTTGGTTCTCATGTCATATGACGAGCTAACTGGAATAGCCTCAACGGGACGCCAATTTCCTCATTCTGCATGTATATGCACACACCAGGCTTCCTCCCACAAAGATATACGCTTCCTGCACTCACGCATACGCACATACACACACACTTGTATTTATTTAGTCTCATTATCAGGATTTCGAGGGTATATTCTTTTTTTTTAGTCTCTCCTCCTGCATGGAGCGGGAAAAGACAGAGAGCGAAAGAGAGAGAGAGAGAGAGAGAGAGAGAGAGCGTGAGAGAGAGAGGGTCGTGTCCTGCTATCCTGCATGCACAGTTCCTGGGTTAATTGGGTTTCTGTGATATGTATTTACGTCACGAAGGACATATTAGTGTAGAAAACATGTGTTTCATCCTGCTCTCTTGTCGCTATAAACGATCAGACTTTATGCCCTGGAGATCATTCGTTAAGGACGTTTGAGCTTATCCGTGACAAAGGAAATTCAAACCGGAGGGACCGAGAGAAATTAAGCTTTAAAAAAGAATTGATTACGTTAGCGCAACGCTTCATTGTCGTCTGATTGAATTTTACGTTCTGAAGCGGTCATTCCGAGTCTTGAACTGCTTAACCTATTTCATTCACAACTATATTTACGGCCACGGAATAATAACACATTTTTTGCCTTCTTCCTCTTTGTTTTTCTTCAAATTCATTTAAAAATGTACCGAAGCCTCGAAAATGTTTTATCGTCGCACGAAGCCCAATGCATGCAAGCTCGAAATGCGCCAGTTATTTGTTCCAAACCACGAGCTTTTTTTTTGCGATTGACATTCATGATGCAGTGACCATTTTTTCCGCCCACCAGCAACACGTGTGCAGCCTCGTAGCTCAGTCTCTCTCTCTCTCTCTCTCTCTCTCTCTCTCTCTCTCTCTCTCTCTCCCCCGATCTCTATCCCGCTCTTTTAGTCTCTGTAGGTCAATATTAAGTGTAAATACATTGAGCGGAGCGTAAGGGAATTTCAGTGGTCCATCGGTACCGAGAGAACTCACACGTGTCAAAAGTAAATATCATTTTTATTTATATATGTCTGTGCATCGAGGAACTAGGCTTGTTTCGGTATGTCGCGACTTATATACAACACTCGTTTTACTCACATCCAGAGACTCAGTACAGTCTCGGGACAAGTACATTTGACAGCGTCGTCTGCTGGCCCGAGACTCGGCCGAGTATATTATCCCTGAATAAAGCAAATTCGGTGGTGGGGATGAGCATTTTTCTTTAATTACGGAGCCTACGACTAATGTCATGATCTAGCTGAAAATTAAACTGGAGACTAATTATGTTGGTTCCCATCGATCGAGCCATAAATCATCACAATTGACGCCGTAACTGCTGAAATAAACTTTTGCACAGGTAAAATTATGCAAAAAGCGCAGTATGTGTGCGTGTATGTATATGCGCGCAAACAACACAATCAAAGGGCTCTTGAAGCCCATAAAGGCCGATTTCCATGAAAGTCGATCTTCGATGACAGAATAAGCGACGAGTTTCTATTACCGCCGTGAAATTAGCCGGTCAACTTTCGGTTTTCCACTTTTTTATCTTGAGACTCGGTAAAGTCTCGGCGAAAGTTAATATTCTACTTTACCGACATTGACGTTTTAATTTAGTCAAAAGATTTATAAAACAAATGTATTCGTTCGTGCTTTTTTCCCGTGGAGGAGATTTGCCATGGTTTATATAGTACGCGGTTTACGAATAGATCGGTCCATTGATATATATCGTCATATCTACAGAACGTACGAAAGCTCGATCGTTGTAAAATTTCGTTGCACGAGGCAAGAGACAGAGCAGTTTCGCGGATGCTGCACACGCGACAGACTATACATTTTCGCAAACTCTTTTTTATCTCATTTCTCTACGAGATCCAAGAATCCCTGTTATATCGAAGCAATTCCCTCGTGCTAGCGAAAAGATGTTCCGGAAGGATATACCAGTACTAGAATGAAAAAGCAGTTTCTCCTCTGCGAGGAAGAGGAGAGCGGAAAAAAAATTACACAAGTATATATACACACACACATCTATATATATATATATTGGAATAAATATAATAGTCGAGTTGCGGAGATAGAGTCGAAGGTCGAATCTGACAGCCCTTTCTCACGCGATGACCAAACACACACATACAGAGATACTCGTGAATGGAAATACACACAGAAAAGATATGCTCTTCGCACTAGAGATGAAACCAGAATTGAACGCTGGACGGAGGAACGATCGGACCCCTTCCCATCTCCGAAGATTCAACCCCTACGATTCTTCTCGACGAGATCGTCTCGCGGGACCAGATCATAGCGGGCATGTAGCTTGACCGTTGTCCAGTTCTCAGACCGACAGCATCCCGTTTCGCTCTGCCGCCTTCCCCCTTCCGCACCCCTTGTTTCACCCTGCTGTAGGTTTCTCTTGTCGTTCGCGACCTTAGCAAGAATCGTTCCGATCACTCTTCCTATTTCCTCTTTTCCCGTCCCTTCCTATTCGCATTCCACTCGCTCTTCCCGTGAGAATTAAACGAGGAATCGCAAACTGGTCCAGCGCTCGAATTGTGCAACAGTGGAGGGGCTAAAATCTCATCTCTTCGTGCTTTTTGCCTCGCGCAGAATCTCCTCTGTCGTTTTAGTTTCAAATGAGATTTTCGTCGAATCAGTGGTCAACGAAAAGTTCTTTGGACTAATAAACATTTTCTACTTTCGGGAATCATCCTCTTGGTCCATTTTCTTCTGCACTTGAGAAAATTCTCTCCATTATTTATCATCACGATTTTTCTTGCTAATTCTACGTACCGAGACGAACGATTGAAAATTGTTGTTGTGCGAAACCGTTGAATTGTTTCTGCTAGTGCAATTTGTGAAATAAAACATTTTTGAGTCATTCGAAGTGTCGACGTGTCTGGAGACTTACGTTTTACGCTTCCAATCGCTTTCATCGTATCCTCGTGTTCGCACCGACGTCGATCGAGTGCTTCCCGAGGATCCGAAATTTTTTTTTCCCCCGTCGACCTGGAATATTTTTATGAAAAATTTCACGTTCCCTAGTAGTTTCGATTGAAGCTTTAATAATATTTCTTCCTTTTGAGCATGAATGACGTTTGTCGTAATTTGGAGACTCCATGAAAAAGCTTGTCACGCTTACAACAAATTCTCATTATTCTGCATAGTTCATTTTCGATCCTTTTTTTCTGTTTATTTTCATGCAGCATGGGTTTGTCGGAAACGGTCTGAAGTTCACGTTTGACGAGGATTTTTCCTTCTACAAATAATATCGGAGTCAGAGACTCGTGGCTTTTAGAAAAAATATCAAAACTTATTTTTCTGATCGTTTTTCCGTTTATTCTTTCAATAATCGGCGTCTCGAGTAGTCGGTGAATCTATCGAATTTTTTTTTAATTTTTTTTTTTTTAATAATCGATTTTTACACTGTTCCCTTTGTCCCTTCTTTTGCTCTCCTCTCGAATAAAACGTTGTCGTACTATTGGGAAGGTTTGTTTATTTGTGCGGGGATTGGTTAATTCGAGAAAGCATTTAGTCAAGAGAATATGTGTGGCGTATACTTTGTTCCGTGATCCTTTCTCGACGAATTCTGGTTTCTTCAGTTTTTCGAAAATTCTTAACTCAGTTGATGACAAAAATCTTGGATGAAAAATAAAGGATTCGTCGATGGTTGAGAGCAGCTTGGGATACAGGAGGAAATGTCTTTCTGAAGCTGTCAAATTTCTTTCTGAAGCCGTTGTCATTTGGCGTGATAGGGAAAAGCAAAAAGGAAGCAAAGAGCAAACTGATCTCACGTGCTTTTCCACCTTCGTTCGATTTCGATCGAGTCTCGATATTTCCCGATTGTGGAATAGCGTTTTTACCTGACCAATCAAAAACCCCCTTGCCAAGCTTGTAACCGAAAGCGCATTATTTCATTCTTGCCACCCTCCGACGTTTTTTTTCTCCTCTTTTATCTCTATCTCTCTCTGGCTTCAGGTTGATCTATCTATACGATTCTGGCATATTCTCTCCTCGGTATGGTGAGTCCATCTCTTTTTTGTTCCTCTTATTCTCGCCGTTTTCCCCACCGGCGGTGAATCCCGGAAGCCCAGTTACTCCCCGACAATTTCCTGGGGGGTCGTTCGCTTCGCTTCTCTCGTTCAGAGTGTGTTACTGTGTCTGTGTATGCATGCTCACGCGTGTCGGTGTGATAGTGTGTAAATGTGTTAGAAGAGACCTCTGGGCGGTGGGTGAGCCCACCAGTGACGGTCTGTGGTACGTGACAACGGCGCCGAGCAGTTCACCTATATTATGTAGGTAACGTGTGCGGTGGCCTCTGAGCCATAAAGTGTTCGGGAGCGTTCCACTGTTTCAGGTTTTAGGGAAGAGCCGAGCGAGGCGGAAAAAAGCAAGGGAAATATAAAGAGAAAGAACGTGAGACCAAGAGAGACGAAAAGACAGTTGGAAAATGTGGCAGAAAAGAGAAAAGGAAGAGAAATAGAAGAAAGGAGAATAAGCGGAGAAAGGAAGGAGGAGAAAAGCCAGTGGGGTCTTTGTATATCCGGCGTGTATGAGGTCACTCCTTGGTGAGGGTAATTCAAGCGACTTTACTCCTTCAACCTCCAACCTCGACTCTCTCTCTCTCTCTCTTTCCCACTCGCTGGATACCCTAGCGACACACATACCCACTCGCCAACGGGACACAACGCTCAGGCGAAAAGCTATACGCGAGACTATCCGGCATATAGAGGCCCGAGATACACCGAGAGTAAAAAGTCCTCAAAGTGGGCTATCCACGAGACCCGGAAAGATAGCCAAGCAGGATGGAGCAAGAGAAATAAAGAGAATCGAGCATCTTCAACGACGACATTGCGTGTCCGCGATTGTCTCTCACAGCCTCCGAAAGAACCAGTTGGAGAAAGGGAAGACGATTCACCTCGACAACTTGAGAGTTCGAGGAGCTTCCAACCAAAAGCCAAGAAGCTTTTAATCCCCCGAGTGTTGGACTCCAGCCAACGAAAAAAAGGTAAGACACGAATCTTTCCGCTGCATGGTACACTCCTCTTTTTTGATAATACAAGCATCTTGCACCTCTTATCTTCATATAGTCACGCTGCGTCTAGCATCGTCATTACTACATACCTTCTTTTTACATCTTTCCTATTATGCTTTCGACACTGCCAACGACTCGATTGTTTCGGTAAATTAGGGCTCGCAGGTGTCGCTTTAAGCCGCGTGTCCGATTCCCGCGCTCGAAGACCTCACGATGGTTCAACATTTTTCCAAATTTTTCCACTGTAAGACGAAGCAGTTGAACGACGTGAAAATCCAATACAAAAACTATTTCTTCGTCCCTGAGTAGTTCGAGCTTTGCTGTATGTTTGGAGACGCGGCAGCGTCTTGACCGCAATTGTTGAAAAGAAAAATTAGAACCGCCAATGCAAATTACGCTGCGCGTCTATATAACCCTTAATGGTCACATGGGGTTAAATTTACCCCAGCCGCTTTCGACCGAGGATACGTAATAGAAATTTTGAGAAAATGGGACTCTATCGGTAGTTTGAACCTTCTAGTAGCGAGCCTCATCGTTATTATTTGAAAGGGCCCGTGAGTTCAATTTTGGAAGCCGTAGGAAGTGGACGGTGTAAAACCTTGGATATACTTTTTGGAACGGTCGCTAATTTAACCAGTCCCACCTGGAAGCATGCTATTTCAGACTGATGAAACGATTTTTTTTTTAATTGAAAATTTCAATTTCTGCATCATATTTCGTAAAAAGAAAAGTCATTTTTGCAGAATTTTTTTTCGACATTTTTTTTTATTGAAAAATGCACGAATTAAATACAATTATCATGGTGGTTACTCAAGGGTTGAAAACACATCGTAGTATTTTCATTTGATTTTTTTTAAAGATTTTCCAACTATTTATTGCCTTCCAAAGTGAATGGAGTTGATAACACCCCCCAATGACTGTTACGTCACAATCTGGTGGTGTGACTATTGAGGGTTAACAAACGCGTCGACTTATAAAAAATGTAATGGCAGTTTACATGGGTATGTCTTCGGCGGTGCATCCAATGATCCATGAATTTTTTACCTCTGACCTTGAGAAGTTCCTCAAACGATGACATGAGTATTTTTACGAGTCACTCTGTGAGTTCCGGAAAAAATCATTCTCGATGGGATTCCGTTCACGTGAATTTTGTTATCGAGCCATCGGAACACTTGTATTTCGCGGTAAGATCGATTAGGTGTTGAAAGAGAAAAAAAAACATGCTCAACGATTCAAAACGCTTTTAAGAAAATGCCCGTGGAAAATGTATTGTATACGTCGAGGTATGCAACTCTGGTGGAATCCCATGTGTCAGGTTGACAAAGAACTCGAGCTTGCTTCATCTCGCGTGGATAAACTTAGGAGTCAATGGAGCTGTACGTCAGATAGGAGAAAAAAAATGCATGCTTCCTTTGCCGGAAGGTTGGCGAAATGCTGTGCACCATAATATGCGAGAAATAGAACGAGAGGCTCGAGGAGAGAAGAACAGAAAAAAAATAAAGCTTACATGATGCTTCTGAGGACGCAGCTTCACAGAGCTCATTTTTCCATTGCGGGAGCGTATCCCTTTGTACCCGGGCGACCTCGTAACTTGACTTCTTCGAGGTTTCTCTCTCTTTCTCTCTCTCTCGCTCTCTGTGTGCTAAAGGAGGACTCTCGCCAAGTCACTATCAAAGAGTGAGTGGGCGACGAGAGGAAAGTAAGTTGTTGTCCTCCTTTTTTAGGCTTCATTTTTAGGCTGTTTCTCTCTCTTTCTCGCTCGGTCTCTTGTCGGCTCTCCTTCTGTCTTTTTGCTCGCTTCGTCCCGGCGTCGCAATGTTACGTGCTACCCGCAAACCTCCCACAATGAACGTGCCAGTGTCCATATTTTTTATATCGAAACCTCTTTTCACCGATCTACTCTCCTCTTCACGGAAACCTTCCTGTGCGTCTTCTATTTATTTCACCGGTGCGCACTTTGCTCTATCCTTTTTCAAATTTATTCAAGAGAACACATATGCGGCGTCAATTACAAACCATACCGTACTGTCTTTTGCATTGGCCCAATCGTATTTTCGCGTTCGAACCTAAAAACTCTGACACAAATAAACTTATTGGAAATGGGTTGTGAAATAATATTATATACGCAGTGGATTAATTTTAATTAATCTCTTTATTAATGAATGCGCAAGGAAGGAATGTCTATACTATTCAGAAATCTCGACGAGACTGCACTGAGAAGAAAATTTTGTTGGAAAAGATCGATATTTAGTTGGATACGCTCGACTAAACTTTTTTTTAATAATCCCAAAAATATTGTCATTGCAGAAAGACATATTGTAGAAAGTCTCTCTGGAAAGTAAATTTTTGACGTTCCAATCGTAAATTTAGCTGACAGTTCCGGTAGAAACCAAATATACTGCCAGAATTACGAAAATTTTGAAATTATCCAAAAATATTTGGTTTACCATGTTCAACAAAATATCGACGTTTTTCAACCAAATTTCATTTTCAGTGTGTAAAAAGTCTTATAACGAAAAACCTTTAAGAATAACGTCACCGTATGCAGAGAACGAACTCTCAGTTTCTTCTTTGTGTGTATGGTGACTGTTTACATCGATGCTTACGTCCATTGGTTGTTGAATCGTAAACTCATATTTATATAAACTATTCTTAGGCCTAGAAGGCTGTTTTATCCAGCAAAACTAAAATGCTAAAATAAATGTTGCCTGGCTTCTCCAGCAGCAGCTGAGGGAAAACATCCATAGAACGTCGTGCAAACGATTGACGTTGCATCGTCAGGCCGTGCACATCCATTGCAATTAGAACATTTTTATGGTCTCATGGGGGTTCCCAGACGTTTTGAAACTAGGCAAGGTTTTCGCGATCGGGGAAAAGTCGTCTACGCGGTAACGCGATGCACTTTGAGGAAACTACGTTTTCGATATATATTTCATGTTTATATGTTTGTTGGATTCACGTTATAACTGGCAGACTCTCTTATGAAGTTGGAGCGAGCGAGCGAATGTTAAGGAGAAACTTTGGCATCTAAGTGATATAGTTCGAAGCACTGTATAGACAATGTTACACAGACTTGGAGCCCATTCATGCATATGCACCCACACAGACATTCACAGATGTGCGGCACAACTATAGAATGTTGGATCGGAGCTTGGCTCGATTAACATTGAGTGGATGTACAAGTGCTTATAACAGCAGTCTACAGAGCGAGAGCTTGCACGAGCAAAAAGAGCTGTGATACTAAAACCACTGAGACGCGAGCCAAAGGTGTAGAAGCGAAGTAACGGATTAACGCTCGTTGACGTCGTAAAGGGTGTCTTAGTCTCGTACCCACGTAACTGCGCATACGAGAGAGACTCCACAGCCTTTCAACCGACAGGTTATACTCTGTCTTGTCGCTCCGCCTCCTCGCAGCTTCAGGATTACACTTTAAGGGGAAAAAGAAGGTTTTTAATCTCCAATTATCAAGTCTTGATGACTTCTCAAAGTTGCCAAAAAGTTGTCGCATATTTAGAGGCATTGTTACATACAGACATTGTTACATAAGAATTTGACTTTTGAGGCTGCGCACTCGAGCCTGTCTCAATTCGGTTTTTTGATGATTTTTCTTTAATGAAGAAGAAAATACGGGACTACCGAACGCTGGCGCATTTCTCATCGCAGAAGGTATACAAAAAAAAAAGTTGCGTCGTGCGGTACACGCATGTATGTAGATTGGTCCATGAAGTCTGTACACAAGTGCAGGCTGACAGTATAAAAGGAGAAAACCGTGACAAGGGAAGACGACGAGGTGCGGACGTTTAGAAGAGTATGCAGCGTGAACGAGAAAGCCGTTGTCGTTGTCGTCGTCGTTTTGGCCGTCGCGGTCCTGAACACGAAACCCAACGGAAGTTGGCGAAAGTCTCCGGCACAGCGAGTAAGTTGGAAGTCGCCGCTGGATTCCAAACTCCGCCGTGTCTCCTACTTCGTCTTGGTACTTTCCTCTTGCTTGCTCACTTGCTCTTACCAGCATTTTGTCCCTCCTCACACCCTCGTGCTTCTCGGGTTCTCTTCGCCAGTCTTGCTCGTATAAAGTTCCTCCGTCAAGCCAGAGATATAGCGTCTCCTCAAAGGGAAAGAGTAAAACGCAACTTTGCTGTCCTTCTCAACTCTCCTCGCATCCAAATCGATCTTTCTTCCTTTCTCCTCGCGCAAATTCTGCTCACTTATATTGCGTCGTCTCTTCGAGTTCCACCTTCCATCGCGGGAACGCCTCTCTGCCGCGTCTTCACCGGATAGTCGCAATATATATTCCCCATACATATCCGTTGGTCCTCCTCATCCAATTTTTGTCTCTTCTACGTAACACGCTGTGCAACTCGACGGGACTTCCTATCCCATGCACTAGCCCAACCGTCTAGAAAGATGACATGTTGATTTTTCGTCTGATGGCATTATAGTTATCGCATCTTTTAACTCTTGCTTTTGTGAGGCAGTCAACTCGTTATCATCGTTCGCTTAAGATTTCGTTTCTGGCCCTTGAAACCACTCGAAACGTCACAATCTACAAGATAATCTGGTGCTCTTGAGCTGCTAAGGCTCGGGTATGGAAATTTCGAGAAAAGCCTCGTACTGTGCGACGATGAATGATTCCGTAAAACGCGTCCGTTGGTGTCGAAGATTCCGTTACATCGCGCGATTAGCTTCTTGGCACCATCAGCTGATTTGGAAAATTTGGATGTATCTGGATAAATACTTGTCAAACCATAGGCAACATTGACGATCGAGCGGTTTATTGTGTTTCTCGTAGGATTGCACAGGGATTCTCGAGAAATGAGAGAATCCAGAGCGGGATCGTTTGACGATGGCGTAAATGTGTTGTAACCAGGGAAACAAGTTGAACGATCAACGAGACAGAAGCTATCGGCAATATAGGTGGATGAGTGGGGTGGTTTGGGGGGTGGAGGGAAAAAGGAGATACCACCATCGCAACGAGCTCTCGATCGTAGGGGCTACAGAGGCCATAAAAGTGAAACGGATACAAGGGGAAAAGAGAGACAGAGTAAAAATAGGGAACCTCTGAGCGGCGGGTTTGAGGAAGAGAGCATCGCTATGGGCGCGAGGAGAGAATACAGAGCGGCAAGTTCGAGAGTGAACGTGAAGAGATGGCTATATATATTTATATATATATGTCGAAACAAAAGCTACGGAGAAGGATGGCGAACGTGGCAGGCCGATGGGGTGTTCGACGAGGGTTGAGAAAGAAGAGGGGAAACTCTGTGTTCGAAAGCCCCACCACGAAAGAGAGAGAGAGAGAGAGAGAGAAAGAGAGAGAGAGAGAGAGAGAGAGAGAGAGAGAGAGAGAGAGAGAGAGAGAGAGAGAGAGAGAGAGAGAGAGAGAAGGAGAGACGAGGAACAGCAGGATCGTGTTGGAGCGGAGCACATAAGAGTGAGCGAGAAGGACGCGCCGAATTGAGCCGAGAAAGCAGCGGGTGGCAGAGAAGCACACAATCATCCAGCAAACACACACACACACACATACACACACACACACACACACACACACATAGACGCACTCTTGGCAATATACCGAGGCCTGTTGGCGTAGTAACGTTCCTGCGGTGCCCTCCGCGCGCTCGTGAAGCTTCGCCCAACGAGACCATTGCTTTTGGCCGCGCGCCCTCGTAGTTGCGTCTTCGTCTCTCTCACGCATTGTACTCGCAGGGAGTCACACCGATATGCGAATATAGTTGTATAAATACATTATACACATAGCAAAGAACGGGGGAGAGCGAAGGGACGCACACTGATGTATACCAAGTACACTCGGATTCCCTATCCAGCGTGAACAGCCGCTTCAACACACCGCACACGACCCCGATGCATATTATATACAGACCGTCTCTTTCTCTCCCCTTGTTCCTGTCCCCTTATATTTAATAGTATGCGTGCGTGCGTGCACGCTCCTTCATTCGCGATGGCAGCGAGCCGCACACACATATTTACTTGGCTACATATAGACCAGAGTTGTACTATATAATCTTTCTGGTCGTCGATGTGTCTGTGCGCGCGGCGGTGGCGGTGGCGGCAGCGGCAACGGCGGCGGTTGCAAGTTATATAGACGTGGAAAGCCCGGCGCCGCTTCGGGTTCCCCTGGCTCGGCACTGGCCCGTCCCGCGTCGGCATACCGTGAAAGAGAGTAGTATCGCACCGCTCTCGCGCCACCCGCTATCCTACAGCAGTTTCAGCCAGTCAGCCAGCCCGTTTGCTTCTCTTCTGGCCTCGAAGCTGCTCCTCCGCTTTGCCTGCCAGTGTCCCACTGCACGCCGAACCGTTTGCACTCACGAGCGATCACCGCTCGCTCAGATAGCCCAATAGAGAAACGGACCTTAAGTATATATAGAGTTGTGCTGTCGAGGTTCCATCTCGTATACATATCCTCACTTACCTACGTTGACAACTATACATTATCTTCTACGTTTATTTGTACATATATTATGTACGTATACATATAAACATATAAATGTACGCAGACGTTTAAACGTATTAATCGTGCGCGCTAACCCTGCAACTCTTCACGCGGCTCCTTCGCTCCGTTTAACCGCAGAATCTCCACCAATTGCTTCCTTCGCTCCTTTAATAACATCGCGCTTATCTTTGTCTCTCACTCCTCCGTATCTTTAAACTCGGCCCCATTTATACGGAATGTACAAGTACATTCGTCTTGCATTACTTTTATCAAAATATGCACTATATCCAAGTTTTGCCGTGACGTAAATACGAGAATCATCTTCTGTATTCTCTTTTCTATCCGTACGTTCATCCGCATCAACCTCCATTTCGGCTCTTCTCTTTCTCTCCTCTTCCGCAACATTAAACCTATATATGCGTGTATATATACACGGGCTACTCTTTTTTCTCCAAGCCTCTGCAGCCACTACCACCTTCTTTACTATCCTGCTTCTATTGCCTCCTTTACTTGTCTCTCTTCCTCATCATCTTTCCTCTCTTGCTCTCTTCTTCTTTCCTCGCGTCGGTAGTACACTACCGTATACTCTCACACTCTCTGCTCTCTGACTACTGCCGACTCGCGCGTCAGCGGTCTCACTTACGCGGCTCCCTCTCTCTTTATCCAGCGCGTGCTCGCCTTCACCTCCCCCGCTCCTTCGAGCCTCCCCCCCACCCTCCAGCGTTCCATCGCGCTCGCTTTCTGCCTCCTTCTCCACCTTCGCTCCACACGGTCGCCACCTCTCCACCCTGACTGCTGCCGCTGCTGCTGCTGCTGCTGCTGTTGCTGTTGCTGCTGCTGCTGCTGCCGCTGCTTCTGCCGTCACCGCTACCGCTCATGGTGCACGGCTTGGGATCTTTCTTATACTATTCCGCAGCCGCGACTGCCGTCGTCGCCACTGTACTCCGCTACCCGCTCAACCACCACTACACCACAAACCGTGCACTCCGTCACGATCCGTAAGTCTCCTCCTACTACCAGCATGAGTACACGATTGCTGCTGCTACTGCGACGCGCGCGCTTTTAACATTCTGTGTGTCTCTCTACGTTGTATCGTTCCGAGTGTACATTTTCCTCGCGTGTCTGTGTGCTCATCCGTTTTGTGTTAGTGTCACCTGATCGCGGAACAGCGCGGGATGCTTTTCGCGGGTGAGATACCGCTCGGCCACCACCGAGTCAACCGTGCCAATCAGTCTTCACTCTATTCGCACTTGCCGCTATCACTCCCTTCCTTTTTCAGTATTTTACTCGCGCCCACTCTCTCTGCCATCCCAAATACCTTTTTTACACTCGTTACGGCTACTTAACGGTTCTTCAAGTGGCCCACCCATCCTCTGTGCCTAAATCACGCTGCCCGCCGCACTATAAAGTTCTCTCTCGTTTTCAACAGTGTTTTTTAACTCTGTACACCGAAATGTTCGACGATTAACCCGGACGACGGTTCAAGCTTTTTTGGGAATATGTTCACCATCGTTTTTAAGGTAAATTCTGCTTATGCCTCAAAGTGTACGTCGTTACTTCTGACCAATGTCATTAACTCATCTGTATGCTTATCTGTGCGATCACTCGATTCGACTCAATGCTTCTTTTGGCTACCGCGGCTTTTACTCACTCGGATTATCGCTTCGCGCGATCTTTATGACCGATACTCCACATGATACGAGCCAAGATTCTGTACTCGCTTTTTCTTCGGATTCATGCTTCTTGCACTTTCTTCAACCCGTCTCTCTACTTTGCACTTTGCGGCCACGATGTGTTACGGATACTTTACTAGACTATAGTTTCTCTACCGAAACATCAATACGGTTCAATAGAAGAAGATGAACTAACGTATCTGTCTCGGTCTGTTTCTGCCAAAGTTACACACTTGACAACTTTTTAACCTTCAGTTCCCTCATCAATTCTTTTCGAATTTATGGAAAATTCTGGACAAAGTGAAATAAATTCTCCGGATCTTTGGCCTTATTGTTTATCAGGAATTTTCATATCAAAGCGTCAGACTTTTTGCTGAATGTTTTTGAAAAGTTAGAAGAGTTTATTTTTTTCCCGGATCTTGGCGTATCAGTTTTTGGCTAATTGTTGTCTGCACGCACGGTTGAGGTCCGAAGGTGAGGTTGGCTGAACCGTTACGGACGGTCCTTTTCAACCGCCGGGAAATTGGCCGTGGGCGAAGGGTTTGAAAGTTGAGAAAAAAAATTAAGCAAAAAATCCTACCGGTTGGACTCAGACGGAGGAGAGTGTAGAGCGGAACGAGAATGAGCGAGAGAGAAAACCGAGAGATATATAGAGCTGCTCTCGACAGCATCACACAGGCGCGTTCCGGTGGCCGGCGCGGGCCGCTCTCGCCACACCCGCCCGTTTGGGAATTCAATTTACTACTGGCTTGGTCCACGAGCAATCGTGTACACCATCGCCACAATGTTCGATCTCTCGCTGGCCTTTGCTACTGGAATCCCTCGACCTGTAGTCCTCAACAGTATTAATGCCCTAATAGCAAATATCGTTGCTATGCTCGGCTTTCGTTCGTGTTATAAACAGGCCTGAAAACTCGATTTCATCAACTTTTGCTTCGATCCAGTCAACTTCATAAACTTCCAATGCGATGACGGCTCGGCTGAGTAATCGAAAACGATCGAGCAGTGCTTGGAATCCTTTTGCTTCAGTTCTAGTTCTTAAAACGCAGAAATAAAAAAAGCCCATGGGGCCCATATAAATTTTACATATTTGCTCTCCAACGGCGTAAAATGTAACATGTAGTAGCAATAGTAGAAGCGATCGTTATTTTGTGAGAATTTGCTTTGAAAGCGAATCAAGTGGGACACAACAAATAGTTTTCATCGTTATTATCAACGTCACCTCTGTCATTAAATACAGAGATGAAAGCCCCTATCTAGCGTGGTTGATGGTTTGCTTAAACCCTTGAACCAGTTGATGGCCATAGACATAAATAATATACGTATACATGGGTGTATGTGCACATATTTGCAACGTGGCTCTATGCACAAAAGTGGTATAATACTACTGTGGTAGCTGGCCACGAGTCTGGGTAGGAGAAGGCTAGGTACAGGCGCGAGCTTGATTACACATTGCGATCACGAGTGTGTCCCACGAGTGGAGGGTGGGCATGGAGGCGGTCGGACATAGGGCCTTTTGTCGCCTGACGAACCTTGCGGCAGGAAGCACGTAGCGTGACACCACCGCGTTGGAATAAAGGTGCGGGGGAGGCTAGTATGCTTGTGCACTGTACTGTTGGTTGTTAGCTTGTGCTCGTTGGATATTCGCTACATATACCTATATCGCTGGATGCCACACAGAGATGCGGAGACGAGAGACAAAGTGAGAGAGAGAGAGAGAGAGAGAGAGAGAGAGAGAGCCGTCCACGATATACGAGCAATGCTGAGAAGGATAAATATGTATATGGCATAAGCTTGTTGGCACTGTGTGATGCCAGAAACAGCGGAACAGGGATAGAATTGTGTGGTATTATGTAGACGAGATGAGAGGGAATACATGGATGGAGAGAGCTCGGCACAGCTTGCGCACGTGAGCAGTACACCGAGATATGAAACGAGAGACAGAGAAAATGAGAGAGATCGCTAGACACGAGAGAGAAGGAGAGACGAGAAATGCGAATGAAAGATAGACAGAGTGGCATAATACGCGGTGGCCCTGTACCGCTGCTCCTACGTGACTTTTGATACAATCCGCACCGGGGACTCACTATACTACCGCCTTGTGTTTCCGAGCCCTGAGAATATTCCCTCTGTACGCTGTATCGCGCGGATTGGCATGGCTGTTGATCGGAAGGACTTGGACCATTGCGCGGAATCCATTGTATACCCGCACAGCCAGCCACTCGATTCAATCGGCATTATTCAATTAGATTCAACCCTATAAGCTCAATTCCTTTCATTTCTCCTCCGTATGTCCATTGTCGCTTGCTTCACCACTATATCATACGTACCTTCTTAATCTGACCTGGACTTTGCGACCTTTGACTTCAACCTTTCCTGGAAACTCGCGTGAAAAAGCTTAGACGTCACGATGCGCCGGACACTTGTCACTGGGTCAGTTGATACCCATGAATGTTGACGTAGGATCAAAAGACTGGATTCCTGAGAGGTGCTTGCACTTTAGCGAGTCAATGATGATTGCACATATTCTTTAAACCAAAACCCAACATTTAGATCCGTATTTGGAAAAAACTACCTCGGCGAGAAGTGAATCATTTGCGGGATCCCTGAGCCAGACATTTAACCAAAAATATATCCACCGCTTCAAGGGACTCTAAAATACATGCTCAAAGTGCGAAGGGTTACCGTGTCTCGAGTTGTTCGCTCGTTTGCAGGCTTTGGCGCGCCTGGCAAACTCCACACCCCTGTTTCACCGCGCTGTGTCCTACAGGGGAATGAATTATCTCCACGTTGTGTGGTTTCTTGTGTGCCTGCGCGTTGACCAGTCCCGGAGAAGCGAGAAACTTGCGCCTGACGGAGAAGACCGGCAGAGCCGCAAACAGGGCAGGATCGGATGCAAGCAGGGAGAGGGCTCGGCAACACAAACGACCAAGCACACCTATGTCATTAGGCCGATGACTCGGACGGGATAGCCGAGAGATGCCGAGGGTCGGTCTATCCGAGCGTACAGTCGAATGGGGCATGTAGAGTCGAGACCCACCGCAGGGAAATAGTGAACGGAGCGCGAAAATGGAGCATGTACAGCATCCGAGAATAAAGCGAGAGTACTGGCACCTCAGGCTGTATAACCATATATCGATGGGGTGTCCTGCCACACACGTTCCTGGCCGAAACCAAGCTTCGCATCCGAAATTCGGGTCGAAATGTTTTGTTCTATCCACCACGAAGTGGGAAAAGGTCAAGTGGTGAGAAATCTACAAAAAAACAACTATGCAATTATATCTTCTTCGAGATATCCTCCGAAATATCGACAGAACTGGAAATGAAGTCGTTTACTTGAATCTCTGTTTATTTTATGTGTATGCGAAAAGAACAATTACAGTCTAGATAAAAAGGAGGCAAAGTACAGCCCTCCTTTCGGAACGCAAGATTATACTAAAGTTTGCATCGTTAGAATATAACGAAAAATATATTTTTTGTTCATTATTTTAATAATTAATCCGATCGTTCAAATTTTTCTAGTAAATTCAATTTTCCAATGGGAAAAAAGACTGTCCCATTATCGTTGACAAATATACTGTATGAACATTTTGGGCTCTGCTATAAAAAATGCTCAGTTTTCGCTACACTTCAACGATGCAAACTTCAACATCGCTAGTTATTCAACTCCTACATATGACACAGTGTTTGAGGGACAAGGGTAGTGAAACGACCGACCGACGTTTTCATCTTAACAGAGCCGACGGGTATTCGAATATGTCTGTACGAACGTGAATCCGTGTCTGTGTTCAGAGGAAATGAAGCAAAAAGTGAACTGTCCGCAGGTACATGGGACGGTATAGCGAATTATTGGAAGTGCTAGAAGTTGGAATTTCCAATAATCGAACGCCAATTTCCAGCGGATTAATTTCATACCACCACGCTTTGTATTAAATATATACGCGTCCCGTAAGCGTTTATAATCCCCAGATCGAGAGTGCGAAATCTCATCCAGCGGCTGGTGCTCCCCTTTTGGTTTTCGTGGGTTGGAGAGCCCGGAGGCCGGGAGTGAGACAGAGAGAGGCGGACAAAGAAAAGGACAGAGAGAAAACAACCCCTATCTACTCATGCGCCCACATCACATCCATGTCGGCTTTCCGTTGCCAAAGACGTACCCCCGAGTCCATTAGCACGCAGGTCTCGATACCTAGACCTTCTCTCTCTCTCTCTCTCTCTCTCTCTTCCTATTTACCAGACTATCCGTTTCTTTCTTTCTCACGATTGTATATCGTGATGGGAGCGCACGCGGACGATGAAACGTTTCCGGTTTCTAATCGCGTTTAGTTAATTCTCTTGTCACCTCGACTTGCCTTTCTTTGTTTCAGATTCGGACGGGACTCAGGCGATCGCTCTATCAAGCCTCTTCATTGATGTCGAAAGAATCAAAGAAACGAGAGCTGTGAGAACAAACCCTTGAAAAGATCGCTTCTTTTTCTTAATGCGGCAGTCTCTACGAAAGCCACTGTGAAGATAGCAGAAAAAAGTGACATTCGCTCGTGGAACCAAAGACTTGCAATGAACTAAAGAGCCAGGATCATCTGGCCGAGCATCATCAATGAGTAGAACAGTGTCGCCGGAGGAAGGAAGTGGCGTCCTAATTAATTCAAGTGTCAGTTTGTTTCATTTAGTTCCATAATTGTGGAGATATTCAAGCGTCTAGTGGAGTGTTTTTCCATCGCGAATCGTGCGGAGATCAAAGAGGCGATAGTGAAAGGTTGTGTTGTTTGAGGTCGTCGGGAGACTGGTGGGCGGAACGAGTAATGTTGTCTCGTCATAGCGCATGAATGATGGTTGTGTAGTTTACAAATATCACACATAACCAGACCCATCGCCCATTGAGTTTCATTCACCAGCGAAGACCTTGTGTAATCCTATCGAGTTTTCGGCCTGCACGGTTGAGTAACAATGGCGACCGCGACTATGGGTTTGCGGCGCCGAGTAACCGTAAACAATTCATCATCTCCGAATAACCAACAGAGCTCTGCATCGACGTCAGCCTCGACTTCCACAGGCGGAGCGAATAAGCGTACCAGAACCGAAAACAACAATAGCCTCTCGCACGGCAATCTCAATTCCTTGAGCGCCGGGCATCGAGATGAACCACCGAACAAAAAGTCACGGGCTGGTGGGATCGGAAATTCGGTTAAAACTCGTGCCAATTCGCCGGCTGTTACGGAAAGCACGCTGGAACGTGGCAATAACGTACATCACGGGAGTCTCGGCAGAGGCCGAAATGCCGGTGGAAAGTTCAGTTCACGAACCAAGAGTCCATCGATATCGGCAGCCAGCACTACAATACCTACCGCGTCTTCCGCATCCACCCCAACATCTTCCAATTCGAGTATGACTACTGCCTCCGCCATTTCCGTACCAACCAGCATTTCCATCCCCCAGCAACAGTCCGTTCAGCCCGACATCTCATCCAGCTTCAACGTTTTGGGCTCCAACGCTTGGCCAACATCTACTGGCTTACCAGACCCTCAGAATTACACTCCTATGGCTGGTTTGAACATGCCCGGACCTGTCCAAACGAGCCTATGTGCTGCTGCAGGCCTCGGACTCCCTACGAGCATTCCCTATATGGCAACATCCATGGCAACCTTTGTTGGTAACGCCACAAATCTTGGAAAAAACTCGTCAGTCTCTTACCTCGATATTTCCAATATGACCGGTGGCTCCATGAATACCAACTCTTCGGGCAATCTCGGTCCCAGCTACTCCTGTAAATCCAACCCATCTGTCAGTTCTGCCCAAGAAACTAACACCAATAATCCTCCCATACCTTTTTCCGGTGTCATGCCTCCGAGCGGTGCTTCTTCCGGTATTTATGCAGCTTCGTCCAACACTCACATTACGCAACAGGCCCCAAATGACAACAGCTCAGCCTCTGCAAAATCATTTCAAAATGATGCCATGTTCAGTGCTTATCAACCATGGGTCATCAAGACATATGGTGACTTGGCTAAAACAAAAACAATTACTATTAAGAAGTATGCCAGAATATTAAGAACTCTCAAAGGTGAGGAAGTGAACAGTGCTGAAAACAGTAAATTTCGCTTCTGGGTTAAGAGCAAAGGTTTTCACATTGGACAACCATCCGGATATGACGCTAAACCAGCTGACAGGATCGTCGGTCGTCATGCCGTCACGAGTCCTGGCTTGGATCCACCGCTTTACGTCCCGACGCAGTTGCCTCACAATAAGGTAAGATCCAGCAGATTCTCTTCAGACAATTTTTCGTTTTCAAGAAGATTGCCTACAACTTATTCGTCGGCAATTGAGCTATTTCCTTGATGTTATATTTGAACTGTTTTGGTTTATCGAAACTGAACCAAAGAACCGTAACTTTTCAGTTGCAACAACCGCGACAATCCCGTTCAAACGTGAACATACTCCGCAGAATATTTTAGCGCATCGCGTTTTACAAACTCGATGTGTTAAAACGTTTCACCTTTTTGTTTGTTGTTTCTTTTACATAAACATTAGTTGTATCATGGATCACAGTTTGAGGAGCGAATATTTTGGTAACAGTCGGAAACAATGTGGGTTGTAAATATGGAGCGTTTGTGCCATCGGACCATGTTTGCAAGGTTCTACACATCGAAGTAAAAATCGTAGTCCAACAGATTCGGGCCACTGAGAAGAGAAAAGTTACTCTGTAGGTATTGTAATTCTGTGTTCGCTAGTATCTTGAAAAATGTTGAGTACAATATTTTTCGTCACGCATCGACGTTCCTTTCACGGTTCACTATCGTCTTGTGTCTCTTTCTTTCTCTCTTTTTCCCGCTCTTTCGGGTTTTGCCGCGCTTGAGATAACGACGAAGCTCCTCCATATAGCATACATAACGTTCCGACTCGGTGCGGGATCTCCGATATCCCGGTGTCGGCCGCCCCGGGGCCGGTCGGGAGAGACCGGTGGCGGCTGGTTGCTCGCTTCTCCGAGTCGGGCTTCTCTCTATACTGCTTCACGCTCTTTCTATCTGCGCCTCTCTCTCTTTCGAGACTCCGTCGCTGTCTTCATCGCGCTGATTCTCGTTCTTGCTTCTCCATCTTTCTCCCTCGTGTACCGCGGCAAGCTCCTCCGTGTTCATCGTTCTGCTTCCACTTGCTTGGTCACTGAAGCTCCTCTCTCGCTCGTGCTGGGTGGCATGCCGGGAGTACTAGGTCCGGCCGGCTAGTCATTAGTCACTTTCCGAAGCAGAGGCACGGACAGACCTCTCTGCCGGTATTTGCCTCTCTCTCAGCCCTCCTCTCTCTCTCTGGCTCCCTCTCAGTGTCGCTTGCATCCTCGTTTCTCGTGGTGTCGCCTCAGCCCAGCTTTGCTCGGGACCGCTCATCCTCAAGACTCTTTCCTTTTTCCTTACATTCCCTTACATATGGGCCATTCGACGGTAGAATGACCCGGCCGGAACGGTCACCATTCCCATTATCTGCCTTTTAATGTATCGTGCAATAGCGAGAAATCGTTGCAGCACACATTTCTAGATGGGCTCAGTCTGGGATGCAAGATTAAGAATGCCTTGTCTTTGCCATTGTGATAAAACTTTCATTACATAGTCTTTGCGAACCAACATTCACTCGCGCCGTTTGATATTTGATAATTTTATTAAAAAAACAGAATCTACGTCGTCTGAAATGATGACTACTTTTATATCCTTTGGATTGTTCGAACTCTAACAATTAAGGCAAAACTTTTCCTTTGTGGTAATGACCAACTACTAACAAGTCAGTTCGCTTTGCCGCGTGGAAAGTCCAGTATACACATATACGAAATCTCTTCCTTCTCGGGCCGCTCACGAATCTCCACTCGTTCAACACTCTCACCGATGCGCGGTTTTCATCTTTTATCTCGCTCGGTGTCTCGGTCGCTGCTGCTTCTTCTTCTTCTTCTTCTGCTGCTTCTTCTTCTTCTTCTTCTTCACTGGTTACATTCTCTTGTCTACTCTTCCGTTCTCTTCTCGCTTGGCTTGGTTGGTTGCCTTCAAGAGTCCAGGAGATCTCTATGAGCGAGAGGGAGTAAGAGAGTCAGAAGGGTGAGAGAAAGAGAGAGAGAGAGAGAGAGAGAGAGAGAGAGAGAGAGAGAGAGAGAGAGAGAGAGAGAGAGAGAGAGAGAGAGAGAGAGAGAGAGAGAGAGAGAGAGAGAGAGAGAGAGGGCAAGAGCAAATCCGAGATCAGAGCACATCATACGTCTCTCTACCCAGCATTCTGCTCTCTTCTCCATTTCCATGCTCTACGTTCACCCACCGCGGCATCGGTAGAGCTCAAATGTTGGCTCTTACTCGCTCTTATACACGTTCGATCACTCGCTCACTCGGAAATCCAAGCATCGTGTCCTTGTCCCCCTTGCTCCCGCATTCGCTCTGTCTCTCTCTCTCTCTATTTATATATGTATAGAACGTGTATATGTACTGAAATCCTCAGCGGCTCGTGTTCGCTTCACGGTGCTAAGCCTCGCTCGCGCGTCTATCTTGATTGAGGGGGAGCGAGCTCTCGTGATTCCCGTGCTGCTGCTGCTTCTGCTCTGGCTTTGCCGAGAGCTGCGCCTGCTGAATGGGATGGCTCGTTGGCTTGGCCTGTGGGCGTGAGGGAATGAGAGGCCACTACTAAACTTGCTGAGAGTCAGAGTGAGACCGTGTTGGCTTCGTATCGGCTTCTGGTGCGGCAACCAGAGAGAACCGCACCGAGCTTGTCATTGATCGTCCTGACTAGAGACTCCACGAGCCGCTAAAGGTCCCGTACAAGTACATGGCTGCCGCTGTTGCTGGCCCCACAGTCTCATGTGCGCTCAACTCCGTACATAGCTACACACACCTCCGCATGTACAAACCCAATATGACACTGCACGATGCATTTCAGGACGAGAGCATACTCCAAGAGCGCTGCACATTATGTATATCCGCGCATGTGGATTATACGCTCGACTGCGCCGTAAAGCGAGAATCATTGTTCGTACAGCATTAAATATCACGCCGGGGAAGAATACTTTAAGGTCAAAGACAATATCTGACTTCCAGTGGCAGCGGTAGCGTTTGGATGTTGCCTCTGTTGTTTCAAATGTTTGGCATTCGATTGACAAGTGGTTTCGAATTTCGTTCGCCTTTGGAATTCGTGTGAGTATAGATTTGTACTATCGTTTCAATTGTTTTGTGGCCTGGATTGATATGCCTGGATTTTGGTTTTCAGACAAAGCAAAACAACTGCAGAAAGTGATTTTTATGTTTTTCTCCATCTTTTCATTCTCGGAATCCCAGTGTAGATGTGATTATAGCTTTACCGTATTTGAAGTACGAATTAAGTTTCTATATATGGTAAACGGAAGAGGAATGAGAGAGGCGAGAGGTTGTTAGGTAGGGGTTGAGGGAGAAAAGCTTTTATAGGGAGCAGTACTTTTAGCGAAGCTGAGAACGTTCCGGAGATCCGTGTCTTTTCTTCTTGTTTCTCTGCTTGTTTCTCTTTTCCTTTTTTTTTTGTAAATCTCTTCCCGTCCAATCGGCTAATCGGCTGGGACGCTCGCTCTCGCGCGCGAGAGACCGCGGCTTCCTTTGCCTCTTTCTCCGGATTGCCGCGGCTCCGAGGCCGTCCGGCTTCCCAACTGCCAGGCTCTTCCGCAGGTATACCACCGCCTCGCACATTCACACTGCGGTTTTTGTATATACAGTATACACATATATACACACCTCTCTGTCGCTGTGTAAAATACTTGGCACTCTTCTGTGTGTGCGTTTGTGTACATAACTACTTAGGAATCTCGACGAAAGCGATGGACCACCGTCGGAGGCACTTCCGCGTAACAGGTAGACATGGTAGCGCTTTTCGCAGCTACTCATGACAGTTGGATTTCAGAGCCACGATAACTTTACTGTAGGATGTTTACTGCTTTAAAGTATATTTGATCGAGCACTTGACCAAAAATATTAAGGATTATACTGGTTAATATTGCTTCATGATTATCTCGAAATTCGCCAACTATCGCAAGTTCCTGTTCATTAAACAATTCGGTTCGTATCAGTAAGAAAACCGTTCATTTCTAAGAACAAAACTTGGATCAAACACAATTCCATTACCATCCTCCCAGACAATACATCTGGACAAACATGCACCCTTGTGAATGCAGAAAAGGGTGGTACAACGTCCCGGATCCGGTGTACAGCAAACTGCCCCTTTCGAGTTTTCCGTCACGGAGCTTTCGGCTCGAGGGCGCTTCTCAACAGTCGCCCATTCTCTCTTCCTGCAGCATTGCTGCTACATACATATATGAAAGTTCCGGGGGCTTGGCTCCCGACGCTTATCCTCGACCGAGTCTCGATTATCAAAGTACACGAAGATAAATCATTCCCATTTAGGCATACAGAATAAGTTGATGGTAATTTAGTGACTTGGCAGGTCTCTCATATACAGAAATAAGCTCGAACGATCAACAAATACGTGGTCTGAGCAGAAGTAAGTATAAGGAAGGCATAGAGAACCGGTGGAAATCTATATAATTGAGTCCAGTGAGCGGAGTAGATTCGAGACTTCGGGGTCGGATGAGCGGCACGTTCCGGACACGATAGGGCTAGCAAGAAAACGAGGATGAGGGTGGCTCTCTTGGTGCGGGCGGCTTTAAAGGTATCTAACGTTGTACCTTTGTATCTTCCACGTGTATCCTCGTGTCTATATCGATCTCTACATCTCGAAGCACGTACACACGTATACCGATGGAATGATATAGGGAAAAAGGGTGTAACAAATATCGCGTTACTCTTCAAATGATCCAACGCTCAGCCTTTTTATTCCTTAGCAGTCGTTACGCGTAGACATAAACGAATACATGTTGATGTCTGTACGTGAGAGGCTCCAAGTGTGTGTTTAGTTTAATGGTGGTGGTACGCCCTGTGCACTTTCGGTCTCGCTGAGTCACGCACTAAAGAGAACCCGGCGGTGGCGGCATCGCAGTGGACTTGGAGCTGCTACGGGAAGAGGAGGAGGAGGAGGAGAAAAGCAAGAGGGAAGCGAGAAGGAGGAGGGTAAAGTGCCGGCTGGTAGCGGCATGAGGATATCGCAGCTAGTAGCAGCTCGGTTATATAGCTCGGAGAGAAGGGAGCAGTATACAGAAACGAGCGAAGCACTGTGGATGAGAAGGAGCGGAGAGTGGGAGGAGCGGCGGGGAAATGCCAACGAGGGCTCTGCATGAGTGAGAGAAAAGTTTTTGCGAGTGTGTGTGCGCGCCTATATACGCGTGTGTTGAGTATGCCTGAACGATATAGAGGAAGAATGAAACGAAGCGGGAGGAGAACGGGGAAAAGAAGAGGCGGGATAGCGAGGGAAAGAAAGAGACCAAGCGAGAGAGAGAGAAAGAGGGGTCGACGGGTTGAACCTCTCGGCATATATTTCTTCTACCAGTAGGAAAGAACGAGTGAGAAGGAGATGAAAAAAAAGGAGAGCGCCGGAGAAAGAGAGGCTGAGGTGGAAGAGCCTCTTCCCGTATCCCGATCTGCCTCGGGATAACTCCGCGACGCTCTTTCGTTGCTCTTCTCGTACACCTATACATTTACTATATACTTATACATAGTATGTATACGGGTACATATATATTTCTATATATATAGAGAGTGGTAATGCTCGAGGAGAGCCGCTACGAGAGCAAAAACGGGCCGCTGCTGCTGCTACTGCCGTTATTGCAGAGTGAACTCTCTAACGAGGTCCCATCGATTTTCGCGCCTCCGGAAAGTCCAACAGGGCGGGTACGAGTAAATTCGCTCGCGACGAGAGATAAAGAGGGGAAATCCGCGGATATCCCGTGAACGTGTCGGACTATCCCGTTCGTTCATATCCCAGTATCAATGTATTTTCCTGCCGCTCTCTTTCTTCATCCCTATGTGTGTATTCCCATAGATATACTTACAGATATGTATATTCTATGGGATACGTACTCCATATACAATGCACAGTCTCTATAGTCATTCCTGCTGCTGCTGCTGCTGCGGCTGTTGCTGCTTTATAAATTAATACAGTTTATCTCGGAACACCAGACAGCCCAGGCTCTGGGCCTGTGGTCGTGGGCACAAAAAAGCCTGCGGTAACTCTTTGCCATGTTTCATAAATGTGGCATCTACGAATCGGCGACGTCGACAAATGAAGAGCGAACGCGTTGGCTCAGAAAAATTACTGATGTCTGCTTGGAAAAATCATGCGATTAATTGTTTCGTATGCGCACCAAATTGGTCAAACTAAAACGTCCAACTCGATATTCGGAAGAGTTTTTGATCATTTTTTGTTCCAACGGTTCAGCTGGTCGCATTGACAATCTGTCGGGAGTGGTTGATTATGATTTTACACATTTTTATGACGATCCTAGGCAACTAAACCGGAGGTCACTCCTTGTCATCCTATCCATAAGATCTGCAGTTAAACTCTTGGTAGGTTAAGATCCCGCTCCTAATTAAGAGTTTCTGTCTTTGAGTTTCTAATTAAGCTTCAAAGTTCGTACTTCAGTCGAGGAAAACGTGTCACTAGGAAATCTTGCTGATAGAACTCGCACGCCTATTAACCTCATTAGCGGCCACACCTCAGCCAGGCCACATAGTGGCCACGTGGGGTAACTCATTACCCCACGCTGAAAAACCTAGTTGTACAAGACATATGGGCGTCTTTAGACTTCTAACCGATTGTTTCATGTTTGTTGATGAGTTTTTCAACATTTCTAATGATTTTCATCGGTCAATTTATAGACGGAGTGCTAAGTACTGGTAAAAACTGGTGGAACTAGTAAAAATTCAGCAAAAATGTTGTTTTTCAGAAAAAAATTCACTACTCTGCCATTTTTCAACATTAAGGGCTAAAATTTTAGGATTGTATGCACAACGTCGCAGTCAATGAACATGACTGCGACTTTGAATTCTTATTCAATGCGAACTAAAATTTATCTTGGTCCCAAAATTCTAAACAAATTCCAACATGCCAAGAAAATGCAAAGTTACGGAATGAAATTGCAATATCCAAGGTGAGGTCTTTTTCACATGTTTTTGCTAGGAATCAGCGATAAGGTTTTGCTTGTAAAATGTCTATTTTTGCGTCCATATGAATATACCTGCGTTTTGCTATCCACTTGCTCTTCACGAGAATCATGAGAGCGACTTCAGAGTATGTATTTTCTCGGCCATGTTCTCTCTCTTCTTCTCTCGCAGTCTATATCCTCGAGGCGACATTTGTCGCTTCGTGGTTACGCACCAGCTCTCACTTATCTCTCCAAGGCTCGGCGTGTGCTCACACTCGAGACGTATACCGATCTGCTCCCGGTACCCAGAGAGCGAGAGAGACCATGAAACGTGAGAGAAGGCCACAGCGCGCGAGAAACTAAAGCTTCGCCAATTAGCGAACCCGCGTGTGCTCCCATCGTCATATCGAGTTGAGCTTTGCTGTGTTACTTGACTCTGTACACACGCGCGCAATTGGGACTGCTGCTGCCGAAGTTCCAAGCATACGATGTTCCCTCCTCCTCATCTTTTCACAAGCATCCATTCACGGTAGCTCGATAACCATCGATACCTACGCTCCTGGATATTATTACTAGTTGCCAGTGCAAATGTCATTCCTCTTCGAAAAAAAATCCCTGCTAGATGAAACATTTTATAAATCCAAAATAAATGTCGCCTTGTTATATTTCAGTATTTCTAAACGGACATGCATCATAAAATACGATATTCCTCAAATATCTGCCTCGCTTCACAAAAACTCAAAATACGGATTCCCCATCTTTTTATTACATCCCTCCCTGACGTCAAGAATATACTGCAATACGAGCTTTGCGATCCACTCAAAATTCCCCTTTTAGTACAACGAAACCCTCGATTTCGATTGATTAGCCTACTGCAATCGATTTCATCGGATTCCACAATATGTGATACTTTTAAAAACAAGTATGCGTTTCGAACTGACCCAAGTCAAAAAGGAACACGTCATGGAAAATCTCACGAACCCAAGAGCGATCGAGCTCCTTGACTAGCCATCAAATCGTTGAATGAGTACGTGTTCTCAAAACTCTTCCCCTTACGAACGTTTCGCTTTACCAAAAAACGCAGAAATATTCTCTATGGATTTTTGAGTCTGGGTACGAGTTTCTTCGGATTATCCAAACAAGCACAACGCAGTTTCGCAAAAATATCAATGATACGATTTGGGCAGTATGTTTAATTTTGAACAGTCTAGCTTTACTTTACGCCTATATTGATTATTCACGATATACGACTTTATACTTACGAAGAGTCTGTGTGGGTCCTATACGCATATATGATGATACTCGTATGGGTAGTAAATATCGTGGAGTTCCTATGTATAGTCTCTGCAGTGAAGCTAGCATATACACACACCAAGTGGAAATATGTGTAACTTGTATAACGAATAGCCGGACAGCGTAGCGCGGATGCTTATCGAGCAAACGGGCCGTACTGGTCGGTGCATCTCCCGAGCTCCATACAGGATTTTATATATGGAGCTTAAGCGCTATTTGTGTAAAGCCGGGCGTATAGTCCGATGAGAAATGAAGAGGCGTAACATTCATTGTTTCACATTCTGGAAGCTCCGGAATCATCTTCCTTTGTACGTTAAAATGCTCCTTCTATTGATACATGTGAGTACACTACCTGATACGAATAAATGAATATTGTGCGCTTGTCCAAGAAAACAGCTTTTCCGAATTTTCTTATCTAGTTCATCGTTTCCGAAGTATTTATAAATTTTTTTAGGCAGCAGCGATTCGATTTTGTGGTCCTGCTTAATGAATTGTTCGTCAACAGGGCAACAGACATTAAAATGGATATGAGAGCTGGTTTGCTTTTGGAAAGAATTGTCAATTTTACTACTTGGTCGAGATCGCGTGCGAGCTTTTGGTACGACCTGTATGTGTGCGTTAAGCCAGTCACGGAGCTCTTGCCTCTGGTATATAACTGTGGTGAGTTGCTGTGCGTGGCGCGATGCTCACCGGCCCGTAGCCAGGAGCGGCCGGCGGCAATTAGTAGCGGGCCGCCCAAGGGAGAGGAGAGAGCCCACACGGCCTGAGAGAACCTCTCCCGAACGACGGGCGCGCGCGCGCGCACACACACAACAGTCTCCAGTTAGTCTCAGGGAAGCGCGATCCTCTCTATATCTCTTTGTTTTTTCTTCTTCTCTTTCTCGCTGTGACTCTTTGCTCGAATGTATATGGATATATCATGATTCTTCTTGATCCTTCTGCGTTCGCCAACTCCTTTTAGTTCACTCTTTGCCACTTCACATCTTCCGCTTCCTCCTCCTCCTCCTCGCGAAACTCTTCCTCTTCGGTGAGTTTCATTCTATGGGCTTGCTCTGCTGTGGCGGAGCTCGGCGCAACTCCCTCAACGCCTGTTTCGTTTCAACTCCCCTCTCGCTGTCGGTCTTTCTACTGAAAGATTGAGAGAGCAACAGAGAGGATGATGCGAAATATCGTCGCGTTGGCCGTGCCGTCATCGCCGCTCTCCGCACGTTTCTTCTTTCGTACAAAATACATTTTCGTACATCTCCAGCGTGTACATCTTTTCTCGCTTTATTTTATTTTCTTTTGTATTTTTTCTTTCTTCTTCTCATCCTCGTGCGCGTTTGGCGGCTTTACAGCGTGGTGGTTTCGAACGAGAATGAGATAAAGACGGAGTCGGTGATATATGTTATAACGCATATCCTTAAATACATAGTATAATATGCATGTATATGAGAAGGCCGGTGTAAAGAGTGAGAAAGGCGAAACGGTCGAGTCGCGGTAGCGTAAAAAGAGTTGCACGGAGTTGCAAAGAGAGCAAAGAGAAAAGTCAGTCCAAATGAGATCCTCCTTCTCCGCTTTCGCAGCTTCTCCTTCTTGTCGCTGGCGTCGTCGTCGTCGTCGACGTCGACGGAGTCGTACTCTTTTCTCGTTCTCTTTCTCCCTCACCTTTTTTTTCCTTCCTTTTTCGTTTTGTTTCACTCTTTCTCTCTCTCTCTCTCTCTCTCTCTCTCTCTCTCTCTCTCTCTTGCTTTCTTCACTCTATACGGTTGTTCAAGCGCTCTCTGAGAGTGGAGTTCGCGCGCACGGCAGAGCAGTGATGAGAGAGCTCCGGAAAAGAGAAGCCGCAAGGCTTTTTGTTCTGCCACCACAGCACCATTCGTGGCACCAACCACGACTGTGCCGCCTTGTCGCACCCAACACAAAAATAGAGTCACCTCACCGTCTCTCTCTCTCTCTCTCTGTCTCTCTCTCCCTCCCTTTTGCTCCATGTTTCGTCTTCTCTCTTTTCCACTTTCTCTCCCTCACTGCCCTCTTTGGCTGCTGCTACACGTTCGTTGTCTCCTGTGCTTCTTTTCGTATACATTGCGATTGCATACTCCCTGATGTGCATATATACATGTATGTGGTCGCGGTTACGGTAGGCCATCATCGTTCGTGGACCTGCGTGTAAATCGCTCCCTCTCTCTCTTTCTCTCACTCTCTATTTTCCTCTCTTAGCTCTCTGGTCTTCTAACGTCCCTCGAGAGAGTACTACGTGTCTCCGTTGTCGTCCTCGACCACGTTCTACGTCGTTAACGATGGGACCTTCGGTACACAGTGAAGAGAACGTGTGCGTTGAGAATTTATGATGTATAAGGGTCATCATTTGCTTGCCCGATACTCTTACAAATTGTGCAATAACCATTTTCCGATCTTGTTCGATATATACGTATCAATACAATTTTGAAATATAATCCTTGACACGATGTCATGAAATTCACGATGCATTAATAATGAACCCTGGATCACTTCTGGTCTAAATTTTATTTTCCTTCTCACAATTAAATCCAGCTTTCAAGAAAACTTGAAAGAAATCTTCGTCCATTTGGGTACTTACGATAATTAAGGAAGGAAGCAGAAGCAAAAACAATATTTTCTCGCCAACGCCCAATTTTTTTGCGACGTTCTCGCGATCTTCAATCTGAAATCACGAAAAAGTGATAGTCGAATTCTTTTCATCGTGCACATCCTTTCGTTCACCTCATCGCTTTCGCCCTTTTTTTTCTCCCTCGTATATGCATATATACCTCGTTTGCACGTCTCTTCGTTGATTTCTTTGAAGGACGGGTGAGAGACATCCACTTGGACTCTGTCACCCTCATCGCTCTTTGCACCCTTCCATCCCAACAATAAGGTTCTACGAGGCGAACCTCCAATGCGATCGTTCCTCCTTCTCGTATATATCGCAGCTCGCTATGTAGGCATGTGTATTATGTATATGTGTATATGTTGCCATCGATCTTCTCACGATGTCTGTATACATATACATACGTCCCATGTCGAAACTCCATTTGAACCCTACATGTGCCCAGAAAATAGAGCATACTCGTTGGCGTCTCCAGAGCCGAGTACGAGGTTGTTAGGGATGGCGCGTGGGTTCATCGAGATGAGAACGATAGAGCATGCCTCGACGATTCGTATCTGCCCGCAGTACTTCGGGACTGACGTTCTTATACCGCTGGCAGTGTGCCTTGTTGAACTCGCCTATCCCACACATACTTTTCAAATACACCATGAACCATTTTCCTCCCATATTTTTTAGCTAACCACAGCATCGGCATGTCTCTGTCTATACATTCGTCAAATATATCCGCTGCTTTCTGCTATTGAGTGAAAATCGAGAGTCGAAACACAACCCGATATAACGTGTTTAACGTTTTTAACGTGCCATAGATTTTTACGTTTTGTGTATAAAAATTCTCTTGGTCATTTGGATCAGGATTTTCAATGAATAATACGAGCAGGTTTAGCTGTTTATGAAACAGTTAAAAGTTAATATAACTGTTAGTATAAAAGTATAAAAGTTAATATAACTGTTTAAATATAAACATTTAAAAGTCAGGCAATTTTGAAGTTATTCAAAAATATTTGGTTCAACAAAATATCGACGTTTGTAAAAAGAAAATTGTTTTCTTATGACGTTAAGGTAATTTACTGAAGAAGTCGAAACTTAAGTCTGAGAGACAGGCTTGGGGATTTATGGTTTTGATATTTCGTGCACTTTGACGTTGCGTTTTACTTCGTCAGGAAGGATAATATCGCACGTCCGAGGACGTTCTTTTTTGGTCTTTCTAGTCGGTGAATTTTCTGTTGGCGTTTGAATGGAGAGTCTCGGTATATAGGCGCTTATTACCGAAATGCCTTAACCGAGGTTACGGACGTGCGGGTTTGCTGGTGAGCGAACGGTGCGGAAACACGATCTTCGCGCGACCCAGGGGAAAGCTCCCTTTTAAGGATCCTGCGGGATATAGCCAAGGAGCGTGGCAAATCGTGATACGTATCGACCCCTTTCTTTCTCTCCCACAAAATCCACCCTTGACTCTCTAAACCGCCCCTGTATCGTCTACGACCGATGAGTTTCCAGACTTTCTCTCTACTTTTCTCCTCCCGCTCTATATCCGCCGCTCTCCCCAACTCCCACGCTCCAATTATCCCGTTTCGGTAACCCGCCCCCTTCCTCAACTTTTGGCTCGTCGACAAGCTCCGCGGACTTACGCTAGAGAGAATTCTCCTTCCCGCTTAAATTCTCAACGACCTTCCTCTGTCTTCGCGATCAACTCGCATCGTTCCCTTATTTAACCCGATTCTTCGCAACCGGAATCTCGAGCCAATTGTTTCTTGGAACTTTGTTTCGAGTTGAAAAAATTATTCATTTTTTAAAATTTCATGAATGTATGTCAATTACAACGTGACTAGCTTCAATTAGGCTGTCAGACCCGAAACACAAATATCGATCGTGAAACATGGAGTCGTTGGGAGGTCCTACGATCTTCCCTTTTGTGTGTTGTTTGGACAAGTGTGAGCAAATCTTACGCGGACACACTTTGTGTCCCGCGTGAATACCTTCACAGAGGACTGAAAAAAGCGTTCAGCAACCCCTTTGTTCTGTTTTTGTCGCCGTCGCCTTAACAAAGGTTTCGACCTCTTTACACCTGCTCACCCGTCTGATTACACAGCTTTAGCTTTGGTTTACGAGAAGCGTGTTGCTGGCACGTATACTTTGCCGCATTTAGTCTCTTCATTCACTTTTCAAATATAATAAACATTAATAAGCAAGCTCACCTGTGAATCGAGGTTTTTCGCAGATTTCACGTTTTATTCGAATTATTTACTCGGAATATAATTTCCAACATTTATTTGTTTCTGCGCGAGATAATTATTGAAATTTGCAAAGTGCCGATCGATGGTTTTGTCGAACAAATTAAAATTTCTCAGTAAAAATATTTTTTTGCTTGGTATAGTTTTTCTTCACGAAAAGTATTTATTTTTATTTTTTTTTTGACTGTTTGTAGACTCTGACAGCGATCTCTCGTAATCTGGGTCCTTATAAAAGCGCAATTAATAAAATATTCAAAACTGGGGTTTATTCACGTCTCATTTCTCATCCCTGTCTCGTGCCATCCGCTTTTGATTAAGATCTGATCCCTACGGATCAAGCTGTATAAAGCTGCAGCAGCGGGTTTATCCTCGCGATATCAGAACGTCGATTTCGTTTATTATTTTAATATAAATATATCCGACGGTTAGCGAGGCTTTGAGAGTCCCAAACGGGGCAGGAAAAGAGAGGCAGGGAGAATTAAAAAGAAAGGCAAAAACTGCTCCAAGGAGTCGAGTGAAAGAGGGAGGGAGGTAAAAAGAGGGATTGGGACGGTACGTATAGCGACGCGGCATTTAAATCTAAAAACGAGAAGTACACCAGCAGGAACGGTGGCAAACTCCCGGTCCCCGCGGGTAATTGGAGGGTCGGGGAATTTGCTGCGTTGAGGCGCGGAGGGACGACGGGTAGTTTGAGCAGGCGGAGGAAGGCGAAAGAGGCTAAAATACGAGCCAACAGTTACTTCGCTCCCATGTACCATACATGTATATATACAAACTCACTCAAACTTGACTCCATGTGCGTGTATATGCTTGTGTGTGTGTGTGTATATATATATAAAGTAAGTATAAAAGTGTATGTATTTGGATGGAACGGGACGGCAGCCGAGCGGTGGAATATGGCTCGACAGCATTGGCGTCGAAACCAGAGGGAGAAAGTATGTGTACTAGCTCGTGGAGAAAGCCGCGGGAGAAATAAAGACGGGACAAACAGAAAGCAGAGCAAAAGAGGGTGGTGGTGGAACGTGTAGCCAGATAGCAACCTGGACGGGACGCGAAGTGAGGGACACCAAGAGGGAGATATACGCAAGAGCTTGCGAAACAGAGAGGGAGAGAAAGTCGAATAATCGTGTACACCGCAAATCCACGAGCACCCAAGGGAGAGACGGAGTTATCGCGCACTATGGAGTGTGCGGTGTATAGGAGGCTTTATTCTATATATATGTATAGCAGAAGCATGTACCAGTGGATGTTCATATACGTGTTTAGATCGAACGACACACAGACACTGATACTCGTTCGCGTCGGAGCCAATGAAATGAGTCTCCACATTTTGCACGAGAGCAACAACTGGCCGGCATCAAGTTGATGCAAAACGAGACACAGCAGGGAAAGAGAGACATTTAATGATTTGCTCATCCTCTAAATTACTGAACAACCACCCACCCTCTATAATCTCCGATAACAGAACGTAAAACTATTTGCGGAAAAACTCGAGATAATATCGGAAATCAATCGAAACGAAGAACCTAGACGAGTCAATACGGAAAAGCCTCTGCACTTGGTCGCAAAGCAGATTTTTCCCTACACGACCAACCTGAAACCAAACTGCAGTCATTTTTTAGTTTCCAAACCATTAAGAACGTTGTATATAGCGACAGTCAAGTCTAAATTTTTGTTTTCAGTTTTTCTTACATACAAAATGGCTTGCGAGCCCAAGTTCACTAAAAAAAGTTGTTATAAATTGACGAGAGAACAACATACTCTAAATCCAAGATTTTCCGAGGTAATTTGTATTCGTTATATAATAAACGAAATTTCAAAAAAATGTTGCAACCGATTTTTTTTGAAAAACTGCATAAAGCTTCTTCGATGTTACATAAAAGTGTATGCAAAGTTTTAAGGGGCTCCACTATTGAGAAATCGAAATATTTAATGTTGGAAATTGGAACTTTTAACACACGCTTTGTTTCGCTTTGTTTTACCTTCTAATTAATATTTTTCAGATCGTTTTTGTCTAGAGCAATCATTAGGGAACGGTAGCAATTGAAATTTATCATCTCGGCGATGCATTGGATTTATTATATTGAGTAGTTGCTGGAATTAGGCTGATCGGTTATAGTGAAAACCTGCTGTGGTGGTACAGCGTGATAGACCGAGGGCGTAAGCCCTGTTTCGTAACAGGATTCATCCCCTTGCGATGCTTGCCCTCGAAGGCATAACTTATGGGTTTCATTCGCTTAATAATCATTCTCTGGTTTCCTATCTGGTCTCTCGATCTCTGTCGCCCTTGTTGGTCCTTCCCCTCATGTTTATCAGCAATGTGGTAATCGTGCAGAAGGCTCTCGCGTTTGGTTAAATCGTCACTTGGCATATAGGACCCTCTAAGTATGTCCTCACCCCCTTGTACGTTCTGTAGCAACTCTCGAAGCTTTGTACAGTCGGTAATATGCACGTACACAGATGACATGTCGTTGATTATATTTTCGCCGCAGTCTCTGCTTGATTCTACGTGTTTTTAGTGAACCGAATTAACATTTCCGCCATCGCAAAAGCCTCGTATTTGCTTGTTTGCTTCATTATTTTCCTAACGACAGATTTATCTCAAGTTGCTCCATTTTTTTAATTCATATTTTTATTATAATTTTGTGAATTGCCTCGTCCGTGCATTCCGCTGTATCGATTTAGTATTTTCATTATATTTTTCGGACAATATCAAAGTTCCACAATTCAATGAATATCTTTGATATTTTTCGACTTTCTGTGCAGATTTTATGGAACAGCGTCGTCTGCTGGCCCGAGACTCGGCCGAGTATATTATCTCTGAACAAAGCAAATTCGGTGGTAGGGATAAGCATTTTCTTTGATTCGGAGCCCAGGAGTAATGTCACGATCTGAAAATTGAACTGGAAACTAATTACGTTCGTCCTCGTCGATTGAGCCATAAATCATTACGATTGATGTCGTAATTGTTGAGAAAAAACGTTGCACAAGCAGAATTATGCAAAAAGGGCAGTGTGTGTGCGTGTATGTGTATGCGTGCAGACGACACAATCAAAGAGCTCTTGATGCCCATCAAGACCGATTTTCATGAAAGTCGATCTTCGATGACAGAAGCGACGAGTTTCTAGTACCACCGTGAAGTTAGCCAGTCAACTTTCGGTTTTCCACATTTTTATCTTGAGACTCGGTAGAGTCTCAGCGAAAGTCAATATTGTGCTTTACCAACATTAACGTTTTGATTTAGTCAAAAGATTAATAAAACAAATGTATTCGTCCGGGCTTTTTCCCCGTAAAGAGGATTTGCCATGATTTTCTCATTCCTGCAACTTTACTATCTGAGAATAATATATGACTCATCAATACATCAATGAATTTCATATGAATGGCCAATTTTATCGAAATAAATTATTAAAAAGCCTCTGCAAACGCTTTAAATCCTACTCCAGAATATATCGAAATGATCAATGATTCATACACGAGATTTGATGAATTGAATAATCAGTTAGAGATCTTTCACATTGGAGATTGGGAATATATAATATCTTATCGATCCGATCGTTATATCAGTATATATAGTTATATATATACATACCATATGCACATACACGACTGGAGCTGAGAGCAATCGAGAATCTGTCTGCGAGCTCAACGTACATAGATGTTCAATGCACGTTCTCTATGTTGTGAGCAGATTTCTCTCTCTCTCTCCCTCTTTGTCGATCGATCGACTATTCGTGACTCTGACGACGACGCGTCTCTCTTGTCTCCTCGTCGAATAGCCGACCGCTCTATCCATTCCTCTTTCACCTCCATACATATGGCATATAGTGCTATCTTTCTATAGGTAGCGAACGAGCCAGTGATACCACGTCGATCGAGTATGTACTGATTACATATATATGGATAGAGAAATATATAGCCAGTGATTCGCAGCCGATGAGTATATACATGCATGCACAGCTGTATACACAGCTGTCGTTCTAGTAAAAATCGTCTAACCCATTATTTTAGAAACGTGCCTTTCATCCTTGTTACAAGCTTTCATCAACTTTTATATCCTGCTTCACACATTGCTCGTGACAGATCTGCGACTTCTTCCGAATTATCAACTCGAGAATAGCTTCAGTGTGCAAGAGATTTTTTAATGAGACTGGCGTAAAAATTTCGTAGAGGAGATTTGGGTCAGCTGTCGATGGGAAACTCTACTTAACCCTAGAACGGTAACCTGGGGTCAAAAACGACTCCAGGCGACTCTAAATCCCGCGCCCTTTCTCCCTTCGTTCTCCCGTTTTTTATCGTTTTACCGAATTTTTGATCAATTTTTTTACTTGAAGCAAAATTGCCCCAGGCTCATGTAATCCTGCATGAAAAAAAACAAAAAAAATGATGCCAAGTTAACCCTTTTTGTAAAATTTTACCGAAGATATGAATTTTTCAAAATTGCGGTCATTTGTGACCCCGGGTTATCGGAATAGGTAAAGAAAAATTAAAATTTTTGGGTCAATACTATAAATTATCCAAACAGTTTGGCATTCTTTTTACAAATTTTCCAGCTTGACTTTCATTGCGTTCGTTCAATTCTTTTGCGCGTTTTCTTCATCGAGCAGCTGGTCAGGACACTAGGAGAAATCAGAAATTTTCTATACTCGCGGCTGTGAGAATATTAGCAGCGGATGGAATTTTGGAAGAATCAGGGTTGAGGATCTTTTCGACGTGAAATGTCCTATGTATATTGAGCTGAGGATGGCGGGATATGCCTCGGGGTCGAGCGGTATAAGCATCTACGGAGCGTCGTTTGTGCACGGGGATATATCGTGGCTTGGGGCGTTTAGCAAGCCGCAATCGCCCTGACTGGCGTGTTGATTCCCTGCTCGCGCGCGCGGCATGTTGAACGCCGTCGACGCTGCCGCAGTTCTCTACAATATACAAGCGAGACGGAACATCCAACTCCCCCGTCTCCCCCCGGACTGGATTCGAACGATCCGGGAGAGAGAGAGAGAGAGTGTGTGAGAGAGAGAGAGAGAGAGAGAGAGAGAGAGAGAGAGAGAGTTGCCTGCTCTCTCTGCTGCCTCTGACGCCGTAATCCCGCTCACTCGTGCGCCCATCCTCGCCCTCCTCTTTTTCACCTCCAACCGCGTGTCTCGATCGTTTTGTCTCGCAAGAGCGACGAAGAGACCCAAGTGCCTGCCCAAATATCACTGAGTGACGAAGACAGCCATTCATATTTCTGTACATTGACTCCTCAATCCCAGACAAAAAAAGTCTTTGCATTTATATTTTTTCTATTTAATCACCGCTTCGTACAGTTATGTTCCATTCCGATGAATAAACTCTTTTTTTTCATTCGATCATCCACTTACGAGAACCACCCAAATCTTTATATTTCCTGGCACTTGGAATAATCTCGAGAGACAAATCGATGATTTTGCATCAACACCTGTGGCACTGCCATTTTTCAATATTGCTCAGAGCCGAAGAAACCTCATGTGGAATTATCAGCCAGATATCGTGCAAAAAGGCGCTTCTAGGCCCGACTGCGTGGCTACAAGAATAATGGCACTGTCCCAAGTTCTCCGGCGTTTCATGCCTCCAAGATGCCTTCGTGTAGGGTCTGTAGAGATCAATGTAAACAGAATCGGAGACATAGAGATGGAGAGAAAGGAAATGAGAGAGGATAGCGTTCCTGGAGGGTGCTGACGCCGCCGATGTTCTTCTTGTTGCCGTCGTATGCTCTCCGTATCACAAAGTAATACAACTGTTATCTATAGTCATAGCACACCAAGAGCAGTCTTATCGAATACAATACATCGTACATACGGACCGGCCTCTTGCCCAACCACCGCGCAGTAATGACATATTCCCATACATACTACTTTGCTTGATCTGTCTTGGAGCGATATAGAAACAGCGACTGAAGAGTCTTATGCCGAAGGGTCATCATTGCTTAGTCCTTACAAATAGGCAGCTGCTGTGTCATTGACCAAAATAAAACACAATGACAACAGACTCCTTTTAAGGATGTTGAGCCCCAAATCGCAAGAGATAAGAAAATTCTGAAAATTTGGTATGTTTTTGTATGAAGTATTTAAGAGATCGTGTCAAAATTTCGCGACCATTAGGAAGCTCATTATTGAACAATCAACATTAATAAATTAAATGTAGTCAAATGTAGTCTTATGGAAACTGGTATAACTTTGTGATAAGATAATCGTCGTAAATTTTTTTTTAACATCCTCAAATAGTCTCAGTCCCTTCCTCGTGCTGAATACAATTACACAGTCCGTGGTTTGCCACGAAAGTCAGGGAAGGGGAAAGAGTCACATAGCCAGTGCAGATTTCCTATACCGGAACACTTTGGCATCGTCTGCACATAGTCTCTTGCTAGTAAGACAAAGAGTCGTGCATATAGTATGTCAGAAGAAAGAGTGGATAAGGATTGGTCCGTCTACGGGATACCCGACGGCCGTTTGAAGCAGCTTGAGAAGAGCGGAGAGAGTATCAAAGCATCGAGGTGGAAAGAGTTGAAATGTTCCGGTCTAAGTGTATATTTGTGTGTTAGAAGATACCGCGGTCCATTCTCGGGGCTCGTCGCTTCACGTTGCTCCACCACTCGTCTCCCGTGTGGCAAACCAAGTGATGGATCTTGACGGCTTTCGACTTGTTTCCGTGAAGAGAGAAAGCCAGTACCGCCGAGCTGTTGCTCTCTGAAAAGATTGATGGAAACATGAGAATCGGTAGTACGGCGACCGTTCCGTCCAGACTAGCATTATATATGAAGAAAAAGAAAAAAAAGATACGCCCTTTGCAACTGGGATATCTCGTTCGAGATACATTCGTATATATGGAGACTATTATATCAGCCAAAAAAATTTAAAGGTCCAGGAGAATCCTCTGTTAAGAAAAAAACTGAGCGTGGGTGCAATTATCACAAAAAAACGTATCGATCTTGTTGAAAAAATGAATGATTGAGAATGTAAACAAATCAACGATGATGACGCAGCGTCTTAGGTTTACCGACGCCACACTATAACTTCTGACAGGCCTTTATGGTGCTTTCTTGATGGGGCTCGGGGAGAAACAAACATGCACACTAGACCTTGATGGATTGTGTACAAAATCTAGGAAATCTAGGAAACTTTGTTGGATTTTCTTCTTGATAGCGATGTTATTATTTAGAGGAAATCTTGTTATTGGCTGAAATGGTTTAAGGTGTGAATGCCGATGAATAATCCAGGTAATCCGAATGCACGATCTATGAGTTTTAGAAAATAGTGAAAATATAGAGATTGCGAAAAGCTCCGATAGTTCGTCGAGGATATCGTTTACCGATAGAGATGCCCTCCCACTCGTTCATATTCCTCTCATCCCTTGCTTCAATTCCGTCGACGATACCATCTTGGAAGGGTCGGAGAGGGCTTCCTTGTGCACGTCTTATACGTCTCGAACCACCGTGACTATTGGAAATATCGAATTTCACTCTGCGAGAATGCGAATCGCTGTCTGAAGAGGACCTTCTGCAGACGCCATACAGAGTGAGTTCCGAGACCCCGTTAACTCGCTCTTAACACGAGTAATACCGTGGATGGATTTCCCCATGTATTAAATTTCCGTGCCGAGGCGAGCAGAAAACGCTATCCTGCGAGGTTACTACACAAAATCACGTACCAGACTCGCTTAATGATTCATCGATCTCCAAGTTTGAAATATTGACAGGATACCCCAGTCCTACCATGACGCACTTAAGAAAACCCCTTAAGTATTGATTCGGTCTCCAAACGTAGCAAAAATCAAATTTAACATTTGTATCTTTTCATTTATAACAATCACTATCCTCATGAAATGCTAAGTATATTCCAATTAATATTAAAAATCCAAAGGTTTGTTCTTTCGATCGACCAACAAATCGTTGCCAAATAAAAATCGCACTTTAAGGAAGGTTTGAAAAATGTCGAAAAAACTGACAGGATCCAGTGATTTTTTAGCAAACAAGATCGCACAGGAAATCTACAAACTACTCGGCATCTTCGCCGAGTCTAATGGCACCGCGGTGATACGGCGATGCGTCGATGATGCTGGATGAGAGAATCAAAGAGTTATTTCTCTATCAAGGATGTTGAGTACACATAAACCTTGTTAATGTTAATTGTTCAATAAATAGCTCCTCAATCGTCGTCAAATTTGTACACGACCTTGTGAATACTCCATGTAAAAACATACCAAATTTTGATAATTCTATGATCATTACTTTAACCACCAGGGTTGGGATAAAAAATGATAAGAAGATTCTGAAAATTTTGTATGTTTTTATATAAAGTATTTAAGGGGTCGTGTCAAAATTTCACGACGATTAGGAAGCTCCTTGTTAAAAAATTAACATTGTGTTAAGAACAATTTTTTAAACAAATGCAAAAAATATCAATAAATTTATCAATAAACTTCGTTTTGTTTCCGCTGCTTTCAGTATATTGTAGTTATTAAAAAATTCAGAGGTAAAAAGAAACTTATCGCAAAGTTATACCAGATTCCATAAGACTATCTTTGACTACATTTAAATTATTAATGTTAATAGCTCAATAACGAGCTTCCTAATGGTCATGAAATTTTTCCACGATCTTTTAAATACTTCATAAAAAAACATAGCAAATTGTCAGAATTATGTAATCATTTGCGATTTGGGACTCAGCATCCGTAATGCTGAACATGTACATTTTGAAGTTTGTTTTGGTGAATGGACGAATTGGTAAGATTTTTCTACTCATGCGGAAGATGCCGCCAGATAAAAGTGCCCGAACGTATTTTTACAAGAAATTAGCATACTTTCGGAAGCAGCTGGTGTCAGAAGGAGTCTTGACCTGGTCATGCCAGACTTTGAACTATTCCATTTGCTAAACTCCCACCCGCTTATCTCTCCCTTAGCCATGTCGTGCGAGGGACGTAGTACCAACAATCCCCGCGCAGAGTAAACGTTAGCCCGGTGGTTCCGTCGTGCCCTCACAGTCGCTCATCATCTCTGTCCGCCCGATGTGTATACTTGGAGGGCATACGAGAGACCATACGAAAGAGTGAGAGGACGAAAAAGCAGAAGAAAAAGAGAATATGACGAAGGGCAGAGCTCTCCGTGCGCCTAAATCCGAATGGGCGCGGCTCGATGCGTGACGCGGCAAAGCAAACAGAAATCCGACACGCCAAGCGCGCACAGGGTCGTCTCTCCATATCTACTAGTACGCCAGAGGGAACAGACAGACGACAAGAGAGACATAGGAAATGTGGAGGCGCTTTTCTGCTGCTGCTCGTTCTCGCTTCCTCTTGCCAACTGTCCTCCCGGCGTCCATATCTATCGCTTTGGCATACGTATAGTCGTCGCGGTAATCCGGGGAGGGCACGAGCATTCGTGTTGACTGCAGATCACTGACTCATTCTCTCCTTCGCTTGTTGGACCTGCGCGAGACAGAATGAGAGAGAAGCACTCCCCGTCTATCTCGTTCTCTACCTTTTTTCCCGTCCCTTTCTCTCTGCTAGTTGGTTTGCGCATCTTGCAACGTTCCCCGACTGCATGACAGTCAGCGGACGATGAGGTCTCCGCTTCTATCTTTCTCTCGCCTTCTCTCTCATATGCTCCCACTCGCTGGCTGCAGTGCGAATTGGCAAACGAACGAGCACTGGCGATAGAAAAACGAGCCATTCGCCCTTTCACAATGGAAGCCTTTTTGTGCTCTATACTTTACTCATCCCGATTGCGGAGTCACCAGTGAGAGCAAATAAAAGCAGCACCCGCGAGTGAGCAGGAGAGAAGAACGGATACGATCCTTTGGGACTGCTCGTCGGTTTAGCCGGTTAAAGGTCGCCAATGACCACGACTGGGGCTTTTCGTTTTTACTGATATCACTGGAAAACGCTGCTTTGAGGCGGTTCTGTTTCAGTAGTTCCCTTCACGCTGTTATTCACTTTAACCGGATTCTTCTTTTTTGTATACTTCTCAAAATATCGCGAGCTTCGACCATTCTTCGATGCCGATTATTGTCAATTTTCAGACATTGCTCGCTATTCTAGTGAATCATTCAACAGCTCATCGTATAGTTTTCATACATTTTGCTTCCTCACAAAGCTATGTGACGGTGCAATTTTTTTTCCAATTTTCAATGTCAATGTGCTTAAAATCTCCCAAAACATCGAAGAGTCATATCTAGAAAAAATTTCCGGATGTGTGTGTGTGTGTGTTCTGGCACTGTAAATTTCAAACGTTCATAACTCGAGAACGGCTTGAGTTACAGGGCTCCCGTCTTGCACAGATGTTAATCTATACAAGCTCTTCATTCTTTGAAAATTTTGTTGGAATTGCTAGAAAAATACGAATTCTACGGCGTTTTAAAATTTTCAAAAAAAGCTGCCGCAGCTCTAACTTACGCAAATTTTAAGATTTTTTACTTATTTTTTTTTTTTTTTTATAAATAGAGTATGCTCAAGATGCTCAAAGCTTCCTCGATGAGGAAACCAAAATTAAAAATATAGTTCCTCAATTTGTTTTCTAATTTGTTTTTGTAATCGCTGCTGGCGCGATAGCCAGCCTTATAATCTTTCTGTATACGAATGACAGATTTTCTCGTGCGCGCCTACAACCTCATGGCATTCCATAATGCGATAAGAGCAGGTAAATCCGTTCTATATATGATTTTCGGCCTCCACAGTGTGCCATTGTAATCCGTCGTGTTATTCCCTGAGGATTTTGAAGGACCTCGTGTAGAATCGGTAGTGATCACCCGGTTCTACGAGGTTCGCATTTCCAAGATTCCTTCGTGGAAGGAGCAAGTTCCACGCAACCATCGAACGACTCTGCAACTTGCTGTTGGCAAGATGGTCCAAACGTAAATCCTGCTCCTTCATCCCTATCCTTTTATTTCTTACGAGTAATATTCCGAGATCGAGCGTGAAACCTACGAGCAGGCCACGTTCATTCTTCGAACATTCGAACGCCTCGGACGATTCGTAAATGTCCTATAGAACTGATCGATCCGACCTTTGCTCTAAATACATTAAGCCCTAGTGACGAATGAACACCCGGTGTTCGCAGCGTGGACTTTGAGCTCGAAGTTTCTCACGTTTCTTGGGATTCTCACGTTTGTAATATTTAGAGACTTGGCTTGAACATTCTTTCACACATTCTTTCAAAGCTGAGGATTGATCGATTGCCATCTGATGAGTCCGATTCGCCTGCAGTTTCAGGTGCAACAAAAAAAAAAAGAAAAACAAGTAGAAACCAGTTTTCCGAACAGTACCAAAGGCTCGTTCGTGCTTCCCACTGTTGCGGCAACATATACCCTTTTTTTATGACTTATTGAGTTTCCTTGATTCGAATCATCAACTAGATCCATAAAAATGGAACGATAAATAATGAAAAAAGAGCGAAGCGATGTAGTAATTGGGTTCATGAGTATTATCAAGCCTTTGCTTTCTATAGTATGAGTGAACATCTTTCTTCATATTTTTCGAGACTTTTCAGCTCCCTCGGAGATACTTACGGAACGCGTTTTTCTCGTCCCTCTTTTCGCGCTGCTTCTCAATTTCACCACGAGCTCCTTCAGCAGCTTCCAGACATTCTCGGTTCTCTCCTCCTCTCTAGCTTTCTAGTCCGTGATATATAATGCTATCGTGTGCTGGTAGAAAACATGGAGGAGAAGGATCGCGGTGTGCGGTGCGGAGTATGACGGTGGGTGCTGCCGGCGGCAGCAGCAGCAGCAGCCGTGGTAAGCTGGCTGGCAGCTGCCTTCCGTGCGACCAACAAGCCTGGCGGTCTGGTATGGCCCGTTCCATGGCACTCCATGCGTGGAATCTCCGGAGATTCCCACTGCCTTCCCTCGCATCCCCGTGTGTCTTACCTCGGTCCGGGAACCGCACCGTCACCACATACAACACACGGGACCTGCTGTCGACTACTCACCGTTTCTCACTCCCACTACTCTTGGTTACGGTCGAAGTTGCTCTCTCGGTTTGGCTATGCTACTGAGCGTTGAGCAGCGCAACTCGCACCAGCAAACTCTATCCGTCTGCTTCTCCACCCTCTTCGGTTCTCTCGCTTCGGCTCTCCTTGTCCCGCGAATGCTCCTTCTCTCTTTCGATCTCTCACGACCCCGAGATCAGCCTCTGTCCGCGCACTTGGTCTTCTCGTTCCGTCGCGCTTCACTTTCTCGCTATTCCTCCCTCGCGCTCTCACTCGCTTTCTGTTTGTCTCGTTTCTTCTCGCAGACGTCGCAGCAGAGGAGGATGGGAGCTGTAGTTACAGTAAAACCTGGCGAGAGTTTCGCAAGGCTCCCGACGCCCACTCTACCCTTGCGTTTTTTCCATCGCCTGCCCTTCTTCCTCGTGCTCCCAGTCTTCTCTCTGCCTCGTTCAGTTACGGCTTTCCCTATCGCGTTATATCTATCTTCTTTCCCTTCTTTCTCTTCTTCTTCTTCTTCTTCTTCTTTTTCTTACTCGTTTTTTATTCTTTCCGAATATCTTTCCACTCACCAAGACACCGCTGTGGCTTTCTCGCTCTTACTTATTTGCCTTAGCTCTCAGAGGTCTCTTTTTATCCTCGTCTCGCCTTTTATTTTTTGCTCTTCTCGTTCCTTACCATATCTCTTCCGTAGGCGGTGGAGAATACCCGCAGCACGAGGACCGCCTACGAACTGGCATCGTTCGCGCTGAGCATCCACAGTCCCGAGATGCCGAAGTATTGTCGTATCGCCTTCGATGAGCCCGCAATCCTGGCTCTGACTCTACCAACAAGCGTATCTTGTGACCCTACCCCGGATAAATATTGTCCTATGAGAAAAAGACAGAAAGATCTCGTCCCGCTTCGGGCTTAGGGGTCCCGTTCGAAGCCGAGTTGAGCTCTTCTCGCGCCCGGCCCACAGAGCCACTATCTTCACTCTCCCGCTGATGATGCTACGAGGGCCTGCGTTAGATATGAATCTTCGTAGTGCCGAGCACACGCACGGGGGATATACACTTCACTAGCCTTACCCGCTCCTACTCTTTTTTTATATCCTCTCATCCTATACCAAGGGGTATTTAGGGACGAGGCTTTTTTTCCATCTCCCTACGTACTTCAGAATCTGGAATACACGTTTACCCACATAAATATGTGTACGCAAAGCTGCTATGAGTCTTTCGACATCACAGTACGAAACGAGCCGTGCAATAACTTATTCAGGTTTTGGCTTCGCTGTCTTGTAGCTTCCTTTGGTGGATTTAACGTCAAAATACTCGTCACGCTATAAAGTTCACTAGTTCTCCGGTAAACTGCTGGTTTGCCAAGGTTCATGCACGCCAACTACATTTTTTAATCGTTAATTCGTTTATTGACAATAATTCGTCGAACATTCATCGCCCACTTCGCCATGCTTGTCATTGCATTTAACTTTGTCATGAATAAACACGCAGATGAATTTCACCTCTCGCTATATAGAATTCGTTCAATATTTCCACAGCCGATGCTGATTAATGATATTTATTAACGACCCAATGCAATTTTACTGCTTAACCTTAGTGGCCACACCTCAGCGAGACCACATTGCGGCCATATGGGGTAACTCATTACCCCACGCTGAAAAACCTAGTTGTACAAAACATTTGGGTGTTTTTAGACTTCCAACCAATTGTTTCCTGTTTGTTGATGAGTTCTTCAACATTTCTAATGATTTCCATCGGTCAATTTATAGATGGAGTTCTAAAAACTGGTAAAAATTCAGTAAAAATCGTGTTTTTCAGAAAAAAAATCACTACTCCGCCATTTTTCAATATTAAGGGCTAAAATTTTAGGATTGTATGCAGAAGATATACTACTACCATAAAAAAATAACAGTATCCACCGATCTTCGAAAAAGTATATTAAAAAAAAAGATCTGTGCCGAGCAATCGTTACTTGTATATATTTCAAAGGTTCTAGACCTCTAATTTCACTTTTTCTGAGCCTGGGGTAACTACTTATCCCGTGTGGCCGCTAAGGGTTGATAGCATTTTTTATATTTTTGTTATACTGCTTCGAGATCGTTTTTCGTAAAACGAAGCAGTTTTTTCAAAGACCCGCGTGCCAAATATGAGGAGTTAACTCAACTACAAATACCTAACGTGGAATAAAAAGTGCAGTTGTGTTGGCATTGCGGATAAAGGGCTGTTCCTCTTTTCCGGAATGAGGATGAGAGATGGTTGTAACCTCTCCGCGTCAGCTCGTTCGACCGGACGTGGCTTTTGGTACGATTGGCTTTTCGTCGACCCTATACGTCGGCCCGCTACCAGAACGACCGGCTTCCGGTCAGGGGTTTCGCTTCGCGCGCCTACTACACGTATTATGTCGAGTATATACATGCACCATATATATCCTTGTGTACATGTGTGTATATGTACCTATATAAAGAGCGTATATAGATAGCCATGTGCGCCACCCTCTCGACTCGATTCACTCTCCGCGTATCGATTCGAGCGCGACCTCGGAGCGCCACGGCACCGAGCCATGTTGCTCCCGTAACGTCCGGGTCCCCGCTTCTCTTCGGCGTGAAGAAGGGAGGCGGCCGAGAGCCACTTTACCGCGTAGCCCCAGAGCTCCGAGTATTTACCAAAGAGGTAGACAAAGTCAGCGAGAAAGAGAGACATAGGCTCTGTGCCTGCGAGAGACTTTGATCGTGCAAGCATCGAATAGACAACGGTATTCGCCTCTTTCCGACATTTCTCTGCGTTACAAGTTTTGTCTGTTTCTCACTTGCACGAAGATCGAGTGACTCAATTATAAAGGGCGGAGTATCTTCCACTGGAAAATGGCAGTAGAACATCCGAAGAGTTTGTTCGGATAATAAAGGAACCGGAACATCCTTTCCGTTCAGGTTCCGATCATCAAATCGGTATCTTCTTGCTCAAAGTTCTATTTAACACCGTCAAAGTCAGACCTCCAGATATAATCATCGAACGTTGCTCTTTTTCTTCATGTGCGATCGACCGCAATCGGTTAACTTTGAGAATTTGGTAAACTCGTAAAAGGTAACTGATGCAAAGAGCGCTGTGCTCCTTGGAAATTGGAGTTTGCTAGACAAAATTAAAGAGACATCAAGGATACCGAGAAGAGGGTGTGTTTGAATCGCATTTGAATTGGTCCCATCAAGGATTTCAAGTTGAAGTGTAACTTTATACGCCAGAGAATCGATAGTCGATGGAGAAGAGACTCTGTGCAAGAAGGGCCTTCGAAGTGGCACTCGAAAGCCAAAACCCCGAGATCTCCATCTTCTTCCAACGCATCCAACGTTCGAGCTTAAACCTCTTGAGGAAGCAATCACTATATAAAGAGAACTCGTGCAGGATGTTCTCCTCATGAAGCTAATCGCTATCCACATGCTTTTCTCGAACTAAGTATTTAACACTTTCGAGCCTGATAGAGCGATACCGATTAGAAATTGACGTTTTCTTCGATTCATTTGAACGTTATTAAGGTAATCCTATCGCCAGGCCTCAATCCAAGGCGTTTAGAAATAATTATCCTTATCGTCTTATTTTTTATGTAATATCAAGTTAAACTTGAACTTCCGTTCCGGTATTGAATGAATCTCGCCACGATAAAGGGACGTCATTTGAATTTCTACACATATATTTCATTGTTTTGACAGATCGACGTTCAAAAGCATTGAGGTTAAACTCGTCTGGTTAAGTAGGAGAAAGAAATGGAGAAAGAACCAATGTTGCCTAATATCAAATCTATAAAAATATTACGTGAATCGTTGGAATATATATTTTTCATTTTTCTAATTAAATGTGAACGTTCATTACATTATTTATACGTGCAAAATTTGAGTTATTGAAAATTACTATTTAGCATATGCTGAAAATGTCAATTATGCAAGTCTCAAGTATGATCAATGGTTTGACTATAGTGTGAAGCGATAGGACTACCTTAAAGAAAAAAAGTCCTCCTGCACTTGAAATTTTCCCAAAGCAGGACTCGTCAACGTGCGCACGCGTTTTGTTTCTTCATCTGTTCGCGACATGGGCTTACGAAGGAAAAGAGAGACAACGAATCATCGATCGGCTCTGATGATCGATGACTTTGGGTGAATGGGTTCCTCAAATAAATCCATCCCGAGGGTGGCTTGGCCTCTCCTCTACGGTCAACCCAAAAGGCTTCCTTCTCGTCGATCGAACACTCTTTATCATCCCTCACTGCAAAAAACCTGCTTCGCTCGGGTTCGCTCCCGCACGTCTCGCTTGTTTTTGTCTTTCTCCATCGCGTTCGTACAAGTCTCATCGTTCTTTTATTTCTCTTCCCGCAAACTCGCCTCCTATTACCCACACCTGGACAACGTACATACAACTGTATTTCCGTATCTATAGTCTTGCTTACGATATCGATGTATATCCGTGTGTATACATATAGGTACATCTATTTCTCTCTGTGGCTTCTGGCCACCCGTTCGCGGCACTCAACAGGGGCTCCGCTCGTTTGTCTAAATGGCTACTGGGTGGCCGGGTACGTTTCAGTTTACAGCCTCGATTCCCATTCCAACAAACCAAAACTAACCGAATCACATGCTCTCGCTCTTTCTCTTCCTCTCTCTTTTTCTAATGATCGTCGCTACGTTCGGATAACTCAACTCACTCGTTCCTTTGACTCGTCATCTTGAGGAACGAAAGTGTTAGAAACCTACGTCAAAGAATTTACCGTAATCTATTAACGGATTGAGATGATACTGAAGTTTCCATCGTTGGAATTCAACGATAAATATATTTTTTATTAATTTATTTAATAATTCATGGGATCGTTTCAATTTTTTTAGTAAACTCAGTTTCCCAATGACAAAGAAGACTGTCCCATTAACGTTGACAAATACAGTTTGAAAATTTTGTGCTCTGCTATAAAAAATGATCAGTTTTCGTTGCATTCTAACGATGCGAACTTCAACATTATCGGATTAAAACTTTTCTGTTAGTTCGGGGATTGAGGATCCCGTTCGGCTGACAATAATTAGCGATTTCTGTATCGAAGAATCAAGGGATATTCGCGCGCATAATGTCTACAGATTCCTGAAAGAGTATGAACGATTTTTCATCTTCATTTTGATGCAAAAATCGCTGGTTTAAAAATAGCTTAAGTGGTAGTCGATTTTTATCGTAAATATGATGTCACCCATTTTTATCTGCATCCGTATGCTCCCTGGGAAGCTATATAAAGGTGTTTGGAAAATCGGAGTTAAGCCAGGAACATGGAGAACGATAAGGGGGAGTGAGAATCGAAATTCGTTACGATTAACTTAAGTCTCGGGATATTTGGTAGCCTCGAAGTTCTGGGTAACTATTAGCGCACACGCGAATATGTTTGTATGCAGTTTGTATGTGGAGGGGGAAGGGGAAAGAGCTGTCTCGGCGTGGGTCAGGTATAAATGGCCATGGGGCCGCTTTGTGAAGGCGAAATGAATTTATATTGCCGACGGGACAAGCCCCGTTCCCGCTTTGCTGTTGCGACGCGACACAATTCGATATATATAACATGTGCAATGCTACCGATGCAAGCACGGGTACACAACAAGCACACGTCTAGTGTTCCAACAGCCAACGCTATTGCGGAATACACGCGTTGCGATTCGCATTCTATATCCATATATTCGCGGCCCCTTAAACCTCCCACTGTAACTAAAGGTCGTATACACTCTGTAGCTCCAAACTACCCTTGGATATGGAGGTGTGTATGTAAAAGCAGAGGCAGGGTGTGCTACAAACCCGGCGGCTTCTCGTCCTGTTACGAGCCAAGCGAGTGAACGAAACACCGGCGCCAGAGCGCGGTACAGAAACGAGCAGCAGCGGTATCAGCCAGACCAACTTCCCCCGGTCTCTCCGCCTCTCTTTCTATTTCCCTTTCCATTTTTCTCTCCTCATCCTCCTGGTATGCTATATACGGACACGTGGAATTTTTTTAATCCGATTCGGTGGCGCGAGCGCTCGCATCTAACGGCCCAGGGGAAAGGGTGCCATTGTATGTTTATTATTTCTTTTTTTTCATACTGTACAATATACACACGTGGGCAAGCAGTGATTCGCTCGTTTGAAATGCAAACGCTGAGCGAAGCGCCGCTGTATGGACTCGCGTTGACGCTATTTTAAAACACTCTCTCTTTTACGCACGTAAATGCGCGAATATATGATTTTTTTTTATGGATTGCGAAGTGCCGGTACTCGAACCTTGGGATATAATCAAAAATGTGGCGAAAATATCACATTTCTGTGGTCCCGATAGCGAAACGTCCATTGGCATTCGCCCTGAATGTCTTGAGGGTAATTGACCGGAAGAATTCAGTCATCTAGGGACACTGTAGGGTCTCGGAACAAGCACATTTGACAGCGTCGTCTGCTGGCCCGAGACTCGCCCGAGTATATTATCTCGGAATAAAGCAAATTCGGTGGTAGCGATAAGCATTTTCTTTAATTACGGAGCCCAGAAGTAATGTCATGATCTAAAAATCGAACTGGAGACTAATTACGTTGCTCCCCGTCGATTGAGTCATAAATCATCACGATTGATGCCGTAATTGCTGAGAAAAAACTTTGCACAGGCAAAATGATGCAAAAAACGCAGTATGTGTGGGTGTATGTATATGCGTGCTGACGACACAATCAATGGGCTCTTGATGCCCATCAAGACTGATTTTCATGAAAGTCGATCTTCAATGACAGAAGCAACGAGTTTCTATTATCGCCGCGAAGTTAGCTGGTCAACTTTCGGTTTTCCACTATTTTATCTTGAGACTCGGTAGAGTCTCGGCGAAAGTTAATATTCTACTTTACCGACATTGACGTTTTAATTTAGTTTAATTATATGAGAAAAATCAATGTCACTCAACCGAGTCGAGCTTTGTCGAGCTCACGTTAATTACGGAGAAATATTTACGAAGGATTTTTCGGTTTGGAGTCTCCCTGGGATGATTGAGAATCTCTCGGACTTCCTTGGAGATTTCCGGGACTGCAGGACGGTCGTTCCGGATACTCGAGATGTCATGGAGTACGGTCGCTTTTTGCAAGGAAAGGTCGCAAGAGGTGCTCTCCTTTCCTTCCGCAATTTTTGCCTTTTTCCGATTCTTCTCCCTGCGGAAATACGTGTGGAAGATTCTAGTCGCAAAGCGAACGATGGGTATGGCGTTGAATTGGAAAAAAGCAATTAAAACAAATTGGCTCGTTGCCCTCTGTAGCAAGGTCACGCTTTCTTTCAACGATTCAGCTATATATGCCGATTATATTTCGTGGGGAGAGGGTGCGGGGTGCCCGCCTAATCGCCGCGCTTCCTGAAACCCTTGAATTAACCCCACTCGGTCCTCGCAGCATCGGCCGCGCATTGACGGACCCTCCGTGTGTTACCACGCATGGGCGCGAGAGAGAGAGACAAAAACCCGAGGGGGAGAATCCCGTATGAGCAAAAAGAGTGAGAATGTTGCTGGTAGAGACCCTCGTTTGCTCTCTCGCCTGGCAAAGCTCTTGAATCGGGAATGGCTTTTTGTCGCGTCGATAAATCTCGATGGCGCGAAAGCAAGGATGGGATATAGAAGAAACGAAAAAAAAAACGAGAAAAAGAACGAAAATGAGAGAGCAACAAACGCAGAGATAGAGAGACGGCTATCGAGCAACTAGAGAAACATAAATCGGGAAAAGGAGAACGACGCATAAAAAAAAAATGAAAGAAATAGCGAAGTTCGCACTTGAGCACATTTGGCTTAACTATACGCAGTTACACACCAGCCATCCTTCCACATCATTTCACGTGTGAATACCTAACACTTTCTAGAATTATATTCGACGTTGCTTTGGCAATCGATACTCCCGACCATCTCCCTTCCCCTGGACAAGATAATTTCTTCGTTTATCCCTAACAAGGGATGTATTTTGTCTGGCGTGATTGCTCCTGGCTTGTTTTCCATTCCCTTGCTTTTACGAGACAGTATGAGGGCTCGAGTAGTGGCGATTTCCCAGGATATGGAACATTAGAAATTCTATGATCATAAAGAATAAAAAAGTACGTCTTTCGACTTTTTACGAGTAGAGCGAGGAAATCGTATATAAACCAACGAATGTTAACGATTATCTGTTCTCCAGCATTTCGGAAGAATATTACATTATTCAGAGACCGAGCGAATAATATTGAGACCCGGAGGATTTAACGGCTCGCAGTAAAAAAAATGAAAAATCCTTTGATGCAAATCCTCTGATTGCAACTCATCACTCGTTCACATTCAATGAAGAATCATTGCATGGCGGACAAACAAAAGAGCGTTTTTTTTTCATTTTTGACCATATGCCGAGTGTGGATCGCATAGGATCATCAAATTTTTAGTCTCTGCGACGTTAAACAATCGCGAAATAGGTAACATTATGTGTTTTAAAAATTTTTATAATCTCATCAATTCAGATTAAATGGCACCAGACGTAGCTGTGATTTCGGAAACGGATAGATAGAGAAATCGGTAGCTGGATATATCGAGGTATGGCTGGCGATGAATCGGACCTTCGAACTCTGTGATGACTCAACCAAGTTTAACTTTTGTTTTGTTCTGTCTTTCCATCTACAGTTTTGTATTGTTTTTTTTTTTTTTTTAAATTATTATTTTATTTTATATTTTTATAAGCTTGCATTCTCTGTGTAGCTCGTTCTCTCTGTCTCTCGCTTCGTTTCCAATGGCGATCGCACACCTGAAACGGAAGTATCCGAGCCGCGCGGCCTGAAAAACGGAGAGACCATCAGGAGTGGCCCGAGCAGCAAAACTATAGCTCGAAAGCCGCGGCTGGTCGATTCGTATCGAATTTCGAGATTGCACTACGCTTCGATCACATTCGTAATACTCCGTGTACACGGTCGATCAGATATATACACGAGCATCATAGTCCGGTCGAAGAATATGAGCAGAAAGTGCATCATAGTTCCGTCCCTCTCGAGCTTTCCTCTCTGTTGCTTTTCCTCTCATTCTCCGAATCCCTGCCTGCCCTTTGCTGCACTATCTTGTTCTCGGTATGCCCGGGATTCACGTTGCAATCCTTCGAACGACGTCCCTGAAAATAAATCCGATCGAAATGCCTCTTGGAAACGCAAAAGTTCGTCACGACTGATTTCCAGGATGTGTGAAACTTCGTCACTTCACTACATGTGTTTTTTTTTCTTTGCAACAAAGCTGCTGCGACAGTAACGATTAAATGAATCGTGAAGGTGAACAAAAAGCCTAAAAAACCACAAACCCACATTGCGGATTCATCAACACACATTTAGTCGAATAAATGATGTTCGAAAAACAGGCTCATGATGCCTGATTAATATACTGGATATAAATGATGATACCGAATCTCCATATATAGTCGCAATTTCATGCTCAGAAACTTCTCCTGAAACCGGTTGAGGATAAAATTTAAAAAAAGAGCTAGACTGAATTAAGATGAAATTGGGTTACACACGTGGTCAATGTCTCGAGTGGACGACATGTATAGTGGAACGAAATTTACGAAAGTCACTGATATTTATAGCGATAGTATGCATATTAGGAGATCGTTGCGATTTTCATACATCCAGCAATCTCCATCCTGTGTATGTGAAGACATAAGCCTCGTTAATATATATATATATGTGTCCATATATAGAGGGCTCCATGTGAATATGTATAGAGCAACACTTACGTATACATGTGGTACGTGTTCCGGGTTCGTTGGGTAGCGATTAACCCGGTATACACCCTGTAGATATATATAGTGATAGTAAATCGAAGGCTCTGCTGGTTACGCACGCTGGGCTTCGGTTCGACGCATTCGACCTCGCACATTCACCACACGCTCGTTATAGCCGTCCGATACGCGCATTGCGTGACGCAGTCCGCCGGCAGGCGACAGGATGCCGAACACACGCTTCGTGCGTTCAGCTGTGAAACTCACCCCCCTGTTCGATCCAGCGCACGACCCTCTAATGGTTGTATGTATCAGCGCATGGCATACGCATCTATGTACATATTTATATATATGTATATGTGTGCGACAAGGCAGGCTTCGGTGACGTTAACTTTCTCTGTTTAAAATTGCTCTCTCTCTCTCTCTCTCTCTCTCTTTCTCGATCCCGCTGGATATTCGGTTCGGGTATCCGAGTACGGAATGGAGCTTTAATTCGTACACGTGCGCGATTCGTCCATCCATACGTTATCGTTTTTATACCCTGAACTGAAAAACGCCGAAGGGGTTTATAGACACTTCTGTCTGTTATCCCAACGGGTCCTCATGCGTGCATATCGATAAATGACGAACTCATGAATAAAACGTTGTTTTCCTTTTCGCACGCTCCAAAGCCCGTACACAACATATCTGTTGATTATTTTTTTGCTCTCGCTTCTATATTTCATAGTGAGGAACACGTGGATCTGTCGAAATGAATTAATTGTGTATTGATGAGGGAAATAATAATGTGTGCTTTTGGGTGAGGTCAGCCGCGATCGTTTCAATCACACTTGTCCATCGAATAGGGAGCACAGGCTGAACCGTGTTTTCTTCGTCCTAACAGCTTTCCTAATGCTGATCCCTCATAATGTTTACAAACCAATGGGATTCAAATTTTTCGCTACACTAATGTGCGTTTACAAATTATTTCGTAATGTTTTATTGAACTTGATTGCGTTGGAAAAAAGAGTCGAATGTTACTTGGTAGAAAGCGGAATTCCACTTGATTCAGCTGCTCGGAAAGCCGCAGATTGAAAAGCGGCTTAGAGTGGCTTGATCCAGCAACCCAAGAGTATCAGACATTGTTATACACACGCTGACCGCAACCCCTTAGAGCAGACGCGACCGCCACTGTAGAAGCTCCATGAGTTGGGCTCTTTCAGCCCTTCAACAGGTGTTTAGGGAAATACAATAATGTCGCGCACGCGCGGCAAACTTCTCGACTCGTAAAGTTTCACCGGTCAAATGGTGTGAGGTATTTCGTCTCGTATATATCTCCGAGCATTCCTCACTGACCTTATCATTGACGTCTTCTCTACCATCAATTAACATTTGCATGATTATTTACCCGCTCGGTCAAGCCAATAATAGGATCTGACCGCCCCAAGCCAGGCAATTGTGTCTTCACGTTGGCCTGAATGTACATAACTCCGCCTTTAAGGACTTTGCATGGCGACGGTCAAATCTAAATTTTTGTTTTCAGTTTTTCTTACATACAAAATGGTTTGCGAGCCTAAGTTCATTTTAAAAAAGTTGTTACAAATTGACTAAAGAACAACATACTCTAAATCCAAGATTGTCTGAGGTAATTTGTATTTGTTATATAATAAACAAAATTTCGAAAAAATTTTACGACCAATTTTTTTGAAAAACTAAATAAAGCTTCTTCGATGTTACATAAAAGTGTATGCAAAGTTTTAAGAGACCTCACCATTTAGAAATCGAAACATTTTATGTTGAAAATTGTAACTTTTAATACACGCTGTTTGAAAAATTACTTCTACATGGTGAAACCTCTTAAAATTGCGCAAGCTATTAAATATCACTCTTCTTTTTGTGTGGTGCAAATTAAAAGGAAATCTATCGATAGAAAATTTTGCGTAGGAACGGTTGTTGCATAATATCCATCAGTACATTTCGTCAAATTCGGGAGATTTTTTACCAACATTTTGACTGTTTTTTCAAACTTTACTCGAAGGCAACATTGTTTTGTTTCGTCGACGAAACACTCGTAGATTCGCGTCCGAGCTATTAGTCGGTCCAGTAGATCGCTGTAACGACCTTGCATTACCGACCAACGGTTTAGTCCATGTGTCAAAGTCCTCGGCCCTTGACCGCCGATAAGTCAGCAAACTTGTGCCAAGGATGGTAAGGCTCCGACTCGAGGACTGTAGGCTCTTTGCTGAGCCGTCAAACACCCTCGATGAACTTGAACTACCCTCCGCTAGAGTCCGCCACTTCACGTCCGGCATTTGACTGCCAGTTTTTTCTTCAAAGCGACTGTAACGAAAGATTTTCGATAGTTTTCCTCCCCAAAGTCGATTTCACGCTACATTTTCCAATGACACTTGATCCGACTGCCATTGTTACGTATTTTGAAACTTTGACTCAAAATTTTCGAAAGCCAGACATCATCGAAGTTGAAAGAAGTGCGGAGTTTGAAAATCACGCTTTCCAGCAGTTTTCTAATCGCGTTAACCCCCTTAATATGACTTTACTATCAAGAATGATCGTAACGAAGATAATGACATTAACGGAATTTCTCATTTTTCATTGCAGGCATTAAACGGTGCGGAAGGAACTATACCGCCAGGCAGAGTCTACAAAAAAGTGGCTATAGTCGAAAACTTTTTCGACATAATACACGCAGTCCATGTTGACCTCGAGGGTCGACCCGGAAAGCATGCCGGACAAAAACGCACCTACAGAACTGTAAGTAGAGATTCAATCATGATTATACAATCCGTTAGTTTGCTCGTGACTTTTACGAGTGAAATCAAAGCTCGATAATGGTTCATAGGATCGAATAATCCAATCCCCATTGCGTGATAATTCAATTGGAAAAAAAAGTATCAATTGTATGCATACATGAATAAAATTGGCCCGAAAGTATCGGTAACTGATATACCATTACAGGGTAAGCCATATTTTCTGATTTTCAATGAGATGTAATCTCTTGAGAGTTGTGAATGGGACGGGAGATCGAAGCATTGAAGCATCAAAAACTCGATAGTATATGTCAACTCGTGTGTTCCGGGAGTAGGTAGTGGCGTAAAGCTCTCTCCAGGGTATCATACCAGTATATATTCTATGTTTCTCTCATTCCTCTTTCCGTCTCGATTCCATCTATTTCAGTTCTCATTTTTTGTTTCTCTTTGACTTTTGCTCACGTTCTCTTTTATATAAATCTCGTCGTCTCTCTCGCTCCGCTATCGGTACTGTATCCATCTCTCTCTTGCACTCTCGCCAACTTTCCTTCTCTATTCCTCTCACTCATCGCGACTCTTTCGTCTCTCCGCCATCCATCAAACTCCCTTCCTTCGCCTCGTCTAGTCCCTCTCACTCTCTCTTTTATTTCTCCTACTCTTTCTCTTCTTTCGTTGCTTCCCTTTCTGTCGTTCCAGCTATTTGTCTCCCTTGCTCTCTCGCTCTTCATCGCACCACGATCTGCTTGTGATTCAAAACCTCAGGACACTTGTTGCATTGCCTGCTTATTCTACGCGCGGTCACACACCTCTACATTTATATTGTATATACCGTTCCATATCAATATATGTGAACTACTAAGGCATTACTAATACCATCAAGACTTTAACACTAAGCTTCGAGCTCATTCATTCAACATATATAGACACCTATAAATGCACGTTACCGAATGCCACGAACATCTCAAATTGTTTCTTCTCCTATACACTGTACCAAGGTCTCGTTAGACATGATACAATTATTTATCGGCCACCGTGAATACATCGATATCATAGAGCTCCGAGAACCGAGAGTTTATATCCAATACTAACAAACGCAATGGATAATTATCTGGTTCGGAATATCCATCTTGGTAATTAGTAGTAGTAATGGTGTTATACATGCTCTTGGGAATCGAACCCAGGCTCACTGGTTGTGAGCCGGGCACGTTACCATTGTGCCACTGCCTGTTTTGCATCTTGGTAATTATTTATTGGTTTACGAGATCGTCGTTTCTTGGCAGTTTTTTTGAGGAAAATCCGGACGAACGATTTTCAATCTTTTGTTTTATGGAGGCACCGATTGGATCATTCGTTATCGACTTTTATTTACACACGCGGAAGAAAAATAACAGGGAATATCTCTCGGTGTTTTTACATTTTGGTGATGGACCTTCAGTGGCGGAAAAATATTCTGGTCCTAGATTGAAAAATGTAGCGATTTTCATCGGATTGCTTAGTTTTTTGAATTTTATTATTTATTTTCTATTAAAGAGAGGGGCTGGATATGAAATTTGAGTTTGCATATGCAAGTTTGATGCAAAAAGAGTCCGAATCTTGTGGCTATGAAAAAATAACGTTCCATAGTGGAAAATGTTGCTTTTATGCAGACTCTGCACTCGATTGAGGGAAGTTATAGCTTGACGGCTTCGGAGGAGAGTTTTATTCTTGTAGCAGCATGGGTGGCGGCGGCGGCAGCGTGACTTTGAGCCTCCGTCTCTTGTCGAATCGAGTGACGTCTTCATTCGCAAAGGAACCGAGAGAAGACGAGAGCAGGGAGAGCTCGTACTATTCTGAAACAGTTTACAATGCCGCTCTTCGTTTCACGTTCGCAGGCGCACAAGCCTGAAGTAAATCTTATCGAATTACCTTCTCCAGAGGGTTCAATACATAGTTATATTAGAGACGTAACCTTTGCCTTTCTCGGATCCCACAGGCTCTCATTCTTGATTGAGTTACGCCACCCAACTCTCTATCCCTCGACGACTCCTTAGAGGGAAACGTTTCCTATTAAGAACCGGGGAACATGCCTCCGGCAGCATACCACCCTTTCCAACACGGAGACATCAAAGTTTCGTTCCCGCGCGCACTCGACAATTCTACCATTCTCTCGCATCCACCAAATCCTTACCCGTCGATCTTTACTATTCGTTCGGTGAAACTGTCTCTCGTTAAATATTTCGTCAAGAAAAACGTCCTGGAATTTCAAGAAAAATGTCCTAGAATGCCTCAATATTCGATTCTTGCCAAGGCCCTTGCAAATTAACGAAACTGCTACCGTATTCGAATGGGTAACACCATGAAAATCCCATAACCCAACATTCCAAGACGATCAGCATCGTTATGTATTCGGATTTGTATGACATTTGCGCCCATTTGGATGCTGGATCGAAAAACCTCGTTTGATAGATGACAGCGCATACGTATGACGACATATTTTTTGTTTGCTGTTTCAGATCACAGAGACATATGCGTTTTTACCGAGAGAAGCGGTGACACGGTTTCTTCTTGGTTGTACGGAATGTCAACGTCGGCCAAGAACACCGAGTCCCAGTAATCTCTCGAGTCAATCGCAAGCTCCCATCTCATCAGGATCCGTGTCAGTGACGTCGACGATGGGAGTCACAGGTACAACGACGACAACGGCGGCGATAGCAACGACGAGAACGAGGACACCAACACCAATGGTTCCAGCACCAAGCGTAACAACGACGACGCCTTTGAGCCCGACTCCAGCGGCAACCGCACTCTCGGCATCGCAGCCACGGCAAAGCAGTCCAAAGCCACGCGAAGCGAGTCATCCGCCCGAGAGCAAAAGTTTATTTAGCTACAGACTTCCAAAGCATCAGCAACGAAATTGCATCGCGGAAAAGCCAGACAAGGATCAAGACCCCGAGAGAACGGAAAAGGACAAAGAGAGAGAAGTTAAATACAATCCGTTAAGCATTACGAATTTACTCAAGAAAGAGCTAACGGTAGAAACAACAACGAGTAATCCCTTTAGCGTCAATGAGAACATCACCGAATCACGAAGAACCCCGGAATCGGATCGCGCCAGTTCACGAAGTTCAGCATCCTCGAAAAGAAGGAGAATGCTTCCTGAGGGTCGTACGCCATCGCCACCTCCATCCCTACCCTTGCCAACGCCCTGGAGTCCTGGTCTTGATCCGAAAAATACACCCATTGATTATAGTCTTCCAATAACTACGGCCTACCTGAAGCATCAACAGAGGATTCTAGCTGAAAAGAACAAGGCCATCGAGGCTGCGTCTTTCGAAGAGGAGCGTGAACGCGAGGCCAGAGAATCATCACCCATTGATGTTGGATACGACGCGAGAGATTACGCCTATGAAAAAGATCGTTTTTCACCAGCTGCTGGTCTCATAGACACCAATCTTAACCTACTCGCGACTATTCAACATTTACACTGTCAGGTTATGTTGGCACTGACCGAGAGATTGAGACCTTCCGTAATTCCCGCATCTCTCATGCTGCCACCAACAACTTCGATGCTTCCCAACATTCTCATGGGTCCCGAATTTGCCATTTCCACTTCCATGACACAGCGATATTCCTGAGCCTCAAGACACGATTCCTCGATCATTGAACTCCATTTGTAATTAAACTCCAGGTCAATAAGTAAGTTCTGCTGCTTGGAAGCATCTCGTTGACAAATCTCCGAGCCTTCCGGAGATCTCTTTGTCCTATCACGTTCGGAAAATTGTGACACGTTTCACTCGAACAATATTTGCTAAATTTTCTGTAAAAATGCAGGTTCTATAACGGAACTATTTTGTTTCTTGCTAATTGATTTTCCTGATGCAACAACGTTTATCGACTAGAGCCCAAGCTGAAATCCTTCCGATTTAACATTCACGGACAGTCCGAAAAGCAAATTGGACGCAGGAAATACCGGGTCCACGTATCAAGCATTCTGGTCCAGGTAAGCCACTTTTTTAACAGTCAACTCTCTGATATTGTCCGTAGTCACGTATGACGTGGACCAATGTTGTGTTGCTCGACGAAATATGGGGACCGCGATGTGATTTTGTTCTTCACTTCTGTTGGCGAATACATTTTTCATAAAATATTACATCAACTTCATTTCACGTCGTTTGTGCCTCGAGACTTAATTGCTCGAACAAACGTCATATTTTTTCGATGTATTTTTGGAGCCAGTGGTTTTTGATTTGAGAAAATTCAACCTTTTTAAAGGCATTCGACGGAGTGACTACGATCAATATGGGAGATGGTACGTTGAACGAACATGGCTGACAGAAACCAGACTGTTTTATACATACCAAACAAAGGTAGTGTCTCGGGACAAGTACATTTGACAGCATCGTCTGCTGGCCCGATACTCGGCCGAGTATATTATCTCCGTATAAAGCAAATTCGGTGGTAGGGATAAGCATTTTCTTTAATTACGGAGCCCAGGAGTAATGTCATGATCCAAAAATTGAACTGGAAACTAATTACGTTGGTCCTCGTCGATTGAGCCATAAATCATCACGATTGATGCCGTAATTTCTGAGAAAAAACTTTGCACAGGCAAAATTATGCAAAAATTATGCAAACGATTTTGTATTACCGCCGTGAAGTTAGCCGGTCAAATTTCGGTTTTCCACTTTTTTATCTTGAGACTCGGTAAAGTCTCGGCGAAAGCCAAAATTCTTCTTTACCGACATTGACGTTTGAATTTAGTCAAAAGATTTATTAAACAAATGTACTTGTCCGGGCTTTTTCCGCGTGAAAAGGGATTTGCCATGTATTTTTATTCCTTCAGGAATCGTCATGCCTCTCCGTAAAGTTTATCCGTGTCTCATCCCTTTGCTTTTCTCGTTCGAGTGGAAATTTCACGACGATGAACGGTCTGAGCTTCGCGCAACACTGACCAAAAGCTTTACATCCATATGCGAGAGAAAATATCGGGGAACGGACGTGGACCGAGCTGTTGATAAGCTTCCAGCCAATGTGTGCGCTATCTGCGGTACGTCGTTTCTCTCACGATCTCTCGCTACTAATTAAACAGTCCCCGTTATCGAAAACCTGGAACTATACCATTGCCCGGAGCCAAACACGTCCGAGCTCCATCAATTACGATACTTATTCAATCGACGAAACATTGAAACATCGTGTTATACAGTTCATGCGACCACGCACAAAATTATAACCATTCTATTGAAATGAGTGCACAAAAAGTTATACCCCTACAGAGTGGAGTCGTCTATTATGAGACATTTTCACCGCGGGGCACAGAAAACCATCATGGATTAAAAATAAAAATTTCATCCAAATGGATAATGGAAAATTTTGAGTTTTTTTCAAAGATTCCTAACCTGAGATGCAACAACAAATTCCAATCATAACTTAGTCACCACGAAATGATATGACTTTCTGATAATTACGAAGCTACGAGAACTCATTTTTTTGACTTTGCTGATTTCGTCAGAAATATTCTTCCAATGACAACGTCACGTTCGCGTCGGTTTTTTTTTGTTTTCAAGTCTGAGGATTTTTAAATCTCAATTTCTTTCCCATAACTGTCTTATAATAGGCGACTTGACTTTGCGTGTGTTTATAGACAAAAATCAATGTATTGTGTGGTGATTGGATGACATGGTGTAACGATCCGAGGAAGAAATGACAAATCTGTTTAGAAGAAAGAAAACGAAGAAATATTGGCTTCTAGCGAATGTGTCAAACGTGCCAGGCTGGCTAATAAATAAATCGACATATTCGATGCTTTTTGTGGACGTGTTCCACACGAATTGTGTAGTAATTGTACATTAGAGAAATCTCATAGAGAAAAGCCGAGAAGAAGACAGATCAAGGTGTGAATTTCATTATTTTTGTATAGAGAATTTCACTGAAATTGTACGTACCATCGATAATATTTACCGCCAAAAATAATTCTTGTTTCGACGACTTTGATATTTCTGGTTATCATATCCCGAGCATACTTTACATTTCAGTAAAATCGATCAGTTCAAATCGATACTAAAAAGAAAAAATTATTACGGGTATAAATTTGGTAGCTGCGTAGACCAAATATCGGAGATTTGTTTTTTTTTCTCGTTTTCACACCCGTTTATTGCGTATTGGCCTCCTTCGTGGATCCTCATGGCACCGTATGGCGATTCACATTTCGAGTCACGATTTTTTTCTCTTTATCATTGTGGGAATGATTTTACATTTTCCCAAAGAAGTGAAATGTTCCAGAAAAGTGGCAGGAGCATTTTGACCGCTGTTGCAATTTCCGAAGTTGAATTTCAATCGAGAAGGAGGGAACAATGCGTGAAAACTGGGAGAGATTAGCACGAGAAAGGATAATATAGTTGATTGTATAAATGCTCGCTTGCTGAAGAGGCCGATTCACTTAGAAATGGAAGTCTCGTTCCCTCTCAAAGAATCTGAGCGTTAGGCTTCGTGTGTATAATGACAACCTTAACGTCTAGTATAATCACTCGGTAAATGTGGCTAGTGGTTGAAATAAGAATAAAAATTTGGAAAAGTCTCGCAAAAACGCAAGGACTGCACGATGTATCTCGTATAATCCGAAGAATGTCAACGATCTGACGCGATAAAATGGGAAAAATAATAATAATTAATTAAATAAAGGTTCGATAATTGTCGTGAAAGTAGTACAGACTCTTCTCCATATAAATTAATTCCATTTTATTTTGTACATAACTGTAGCGAAGTAGAAACGAAGAAGAAATATAAGAAGCGTAACACCTATTTTCAATAGTGAATGTGATGATGTTGAACCGTTGGATTAATTAATCTTCGGAAGATCGTTTCATTTATTCCGCAAACATGTAAATCTAAAAACTTTTGGATTATCGACATTAATAATATATCATGATTGTTAATATTATTTATAAAACAAAATATTATTATTACTATTATTATTATTAGTATTTTTATTATCATTATATTTAAATTGCACACAAATCAAATTGAAGAAAAAATATAAAGAATCTCATTGCCAGTACGTGTTTTTTATTGTCTTTTCTTATATTCTATATAGAAACCTAGTCCAACTTTTATACTTTTTAATGATCAGAAGATGTACAGAAAGAAAAACTTATAATTTTTATAAGGATTGCTGGAAAAAATTACCGCACTTCATCAGAAAAATTCGTTGTTACATTTTAAATTTTGTGCTGCGAAATACATTCTTTTCTAAGCAAGATAGTAATTTTTTTTTTCATAAAAACCCATAATTTTTGTAACATGCATCTATAAATACGGCATTGCGTGTCTTTTACATCACGATCAATTAACAGTACGGTAATTTTTAACAGATTTTCCTTTCTCTGTGAAGATGACGTCGTGAGGAAATGTGGAATTTTTAAATTGATTACAACTGACTATATCGCTCGGTAAAGTCAAAATAAATTGTCTCGAAGCGTCAAGCAGTTGCGGAGCTTTCCTTGGCACTCACAGGTAACGCTCCAAGAGCTTTGTTCCACCCCATCTGGGTGCCAACAGGGCTGCGTTCTCGGCTCCAGTTCCATCAACTATACTATGCCCCCTGCCTAGCCACTTGTTCCAGTCCCTACAATTTTCCTTTCTCGTTTCCATCCGCACGCTACTCGCTCATCCACTCTTTTCATTCTTTCTTTCTTACTCCTCCAATATCTCTCCAACCCTCACCCTCTTCTTTCTCTTCTTTCTCTTTTCAGCCTCGATTCCGCCCTAAAATTTTCCGACCCTTAGGAAAACTCGAGCTTCCCTATCCCTGCAATCCCAATAAGGCTCCGGCAATACCTCCCTGCCATTTCCACCCTCGAGCTACCCTCTTATATCCCTTCATATCCCGCGTTGCCTATTTCGCTGTACTATACTCTACAGCACGGACGAGCTCGTGCCAATTTGGACCATCCTTCGTATTGCAGTATATATATTTTCACTACGTCCGAAAAGTCAACCACAAGTACCTTAATTAAGAGCTTTTTTAGTGTCAATCCGAAATGTAGAGAATCCTTAAAGCCCTCCGCTATGCACGCTGACGTGTTATTTTTTTGTTTTTTTGTTTTTTACAGATATTTATCTCTCAATAATTCAGGTAAGCGTCATCGGTTGGTCAAGTGTTCACATTACCAATCAGAATCTTATCAGCTCCGGGCTGATTCGGACTCGGCATCAACTTGGCTTGATTCCTCTTCAAGTTTTGCTACCATTTGTTTTTCAATTTTACTTCCTCTTTGAGATCATCCAGTGTAATGCTTGCTAGTACGAACAACGACGGTGGGTGACACTTAAAAGAACCAATCACGTTGAATCCACGTTGCAGGATGTAAGGAAAAAAGAAAGTGGTCCAAATTAACTACTCGGTCCAAATTCATACCAACTTTGTCGTGTGCATTGTTAACGAAACTCTATACCATCGCTCAATGTTGTTGTCGATTTGACCATTCAGGACCCCGCCATCGGTGTCATTATGACTCTAGAAATAGACTGTTTGACGTGGAAGTTGGATGACACAACAAAGACGTCCTCGTTGTATCGATAGATATAAATTCAGAAGGCTCAACAATCGGTTTCTGGAAATTTCCTTGAAAATGACACAGTGGTGAAAATATTGAACATTTTTCGTAATTACAAGTGAAAAATATGATGAACCACGTCTTTTCAACGAGGATTTTCATGCAATTATCAAACTTATCAAATTTTATTTTTATTAACACTATTGCATGAGGACTGGATTACGAATTACCTCTCGTAATATTTACCAGAATCATACTCTAGTGACTTTTGGCATTATCTCGAAATGATTGAGTCGAAGATTTTGGAAAAAGTTGTTCTTTTGACATTTGCAAATTGACATTACGTTCCTTTTGTGACGCGTGAATATTGACCACGTCATGGCGAGCTCAGCTGACACAATTCTTCTCCTTCGTCTTTCAGGCTTCTTTCCTGCTCGTCGCTCATGCCATTGAACTGAGAACCCGGCAGACTTTTCTTGTTCCTTACAGTTCCGTTCTATTCAGTCTGAAATCCATTGTTCTTTGGGGAATAACCCATGAAATCTGTCATACTTCCCACACAAATTGCTCCAGTTATTTTTTTCCATAATACGCGTGTACATCATTGTCCTTTGAAAAGGCGTCACGTGGCCTAAAGGTCATCAGGTTGCCTGGAAAATTTACAGTAACGATCTACCAACGAAATGACCAGAATATTTTGGACGATTGACCATTTTTCGTGTCTCGATACAAATGGAAATCAATTCCGGGATCTGACATTTCTCAATTACAAGATTTTCGGTAATTGCTGGTAAATTACTGGAAATAAGATTTTTCAAAACCTAGAGAGAAAACATGGCGCCTCATTTATTATCGAAATGAGTGACGATTGCTTGACGCGATCATGAGTTAAATACAAGGACAGAGTTAGTCGTCACGAATTGCAGCAGCGAGCTCGAGATACTTGGCTCTTATTTTCTCGTTATGTTCTGTCTTGAAGTACGAAGGGGAATGAGAGTTAGGTCACCCTATCCTGTCCGTAGGAAGGAGACGGTAATATCGGACGCGTCCAAGCTCGAGGGTAGAGCTTGGGCTCGAGAATGTGAGGGATGATTTTGGAGATAGCTGGAGGGTCACTTTATTGCGTGGCCTCTCGCTCTTTCTCTGCTTCCTTCACGATATTCGTCTCTCTCACTCGTAAAGCTCCATCCCTTGAGCTACGTAGGAGTTGTCGAGGTGGTGGAGTGAGGCTGTAGGGTTTCGGATGGAAGAGGCGGAGCTGGAGAAGGGTGCGAGCGGTGGACGGGGGCCGGGGGGGGGGGGGGGGGTATACATACAGCTTCTGCTGCTAGCACTCGGTCGGAGGGATACTAGAGGGTTTGCTAGATGGTTCTCGTAGATGGGTGGGTGGCTGGGTTTGCGAAATGGAAGCTCGTTGCCGGAGTAGTGGGTGGATGAGGACCATGAGGGGTTCTTTGGCATTGGTGGGAGCGAGACAATCGGAGGGTTTCGGTGAGAGACGGCGAACGAGATGGAGGTGAGTCTGCAGAGTCTGAGGAGGGTGAGTTTGGCGCCAAGGTGTCGGTCTTCCTCCCATGTACAGCCTTCCGAGCACAACTCGATTCGGTGCGTATCTATGGGCATATTCTCCAAACGGTCTCCACTGTTATCTTCGCTTTATGTGTATTCCAAATAGCACACATTTTTTTCCTTTATTCTTATCTGCTGCCGAATTCGAGGTCAAATTTAACTGAACAGCGTTAGTGACGCCATTAGGTCCGTGTGGTAGTGAAAATATGAGGCGTCCGAAAATTTCGGAATTCATATATTTGTTCGAAATTTAAGGATTTTGCGTACTTATTATACTTGTTGATGTGAATTGTTCAATTAATAGCTTCTTAATCGTCGTGGAATTTCTACACGACCTTCTTAATACTTTTTGTAAAAACATACCAAATTTTAATAATTTTATCATCCTTAGTTTAACCACCTTAAGGGTTGAAATAAAAAATGATAAGAAAATTCCGAAAATTTAGTATGTTTTTGTATGAAGTATTTAAGAGGTCGTGTAAAAATTTCACGACGATTAGGAAGCTCGTTATGAAAAAATTAACGATTTGTTAAGAATAATTTTTTAAACAAATACAAAAAATATTTATCAATAAACTTTGTTTTGTTTCTCGGAGATTCTGGGACTAAATATGGAGTTGCGAACACGCTGTACCGACGAATCTTGAATTTCTTGTTTAATAGAGGAAACACTTGAAAAATGTAGAACCAAAAAGTGGAATTCAGTAGTGCAGGCTTGGCGTGGATGGCTGCGAGGGGGTTCTAGGTGTTGAAAAAGAGACGAAACTTTGGCCTTGTAAAGGGGCGGGCTGAAAAACGGATGGAGGGAATGAGGTTACTAATTCTCGAATAATGAAGGGACCGTTCACCCTTCTTCCGATCTCTTCCTGCATCGCTCTCGCACCGTATGTATTATATATATACATATACACACACACATCTATACATATATTGGCTTCCTCCGAACAACTTTGTTTGGGATTTACTTTTGAACTCTGTTCGTATCGCTGAGAGAGCCTGAAAAAACAAAGACCGCGAAGCCACAAATCCGACGGGAAGTTTTCTTCGCTAAGATAAATAAGTGAGAAGACTTCATGCAGTATCGATACATAAAAATAACGACATTGTTCACACACTAACCTACTTCCGGATGATTGAACTCGACGAGAATAAAAATCGTTCGAAAAAAAAAAATAAAAAACGAAACGAAACTATAACGATTGAAATAATTCGAAAAATAATAATATATCTTGACAAACTTTCCTGCGAAAAAATCGTGTGGGTAATTAAGGTACATCGTAATTTTTAATATTGAGAACGAAGTAGAAAAAGTCAGGCCGTTTTCCAAGCGAATTTGATGCTTCGTCGAGGGCTTGAAATTTATTATTATGCAATTTATCTTGGCAGCCCTCATTCTTGCTACGAAAAAAATTGTTTCTCGTGCACCCAGCCATTAGCGACGACACCCTCGTTCTCCTCGCAAGGGCGTGTCTTTACTTTTCACTTTTACTAATTTCACCTTCAATAAGGAGTGGTCTCGTGCGGTTCGAGCTGACTCGCACCCCTGCGCAAAGCTCGGGTACGGCAAATGAATCCAGTCTCTTATAATGCGACTGTACACTGACACATTTTAATCATGCACGTAATTATAAACACAAGGATGTCAAGAGTTCAGATGTTCACCTTGAGCTTTTATCGATGATATAATCTTGAATATGAAAACGAATTTCCCAACAAAAAGTTCGCTCAGTCGTTGTTCGCCTGTCTCCATAACCAGCTTGGCGCTCGCACGTATAAGAATGCGGCACTAGCTCATGTAACCATTTCACACACAGCATGGGACGATTCACTCGCGTTTTCTCCCTTACGAGAAACCATATATTTATTAAGAAGCGAAGCCGTATATTTGTGGAATGAACCCGGCTGCAGGGACTTGGGGTACAACGAGGTTCCTGAGCGTTGACGCTCCGTGGGCGTGCGCTGAAAATGAAATTTTGTTAAAAAACGTCGATATTTTTTTGAATATGGTGAACCAAATATTTTTGGATAATTTCAAAATTTTCGTTATTTTGGCAGTAAATTTGGTTTCTAACGGAACTGTCAACAAAAATAATGATTGGAACGCCAAAAATTTGCTTTCCAGAGAGACTTTCTAGAATATTTCTTGCTGCAATGACAACATTTTTGGGATTATTAAAAAAAAAGTTTAGTCGAATGTATCCAACAAAATATCGTTCTTTTCCAAAAAAATTTTCTTTTCAGTGTGTGTGTGTGTCTGATGCTAGAATTTTCTCATTCTTTGAATATAAATTATTTAAATAAAATATAAAATGGTGCAGAGCTGGCTAGTGGATGAGGAAGAAAAACAATGATTCGTGAGTTTATTAGGACGTGAAAGGAAAAAGGGAAATAAGAGGAACGTAAGGAGTAAAGTGTAGCAACGAGTCAAAGAGGGTCTTCGGCTTGGCTGTACACCTGGAGAAAAGTCTATTTACGAAACAAGATGCTTCTTATCCTTTTCCCAAGTTTCCTCTTTCCTGCGTTCGCTCTCTACTCTTCCTTTTATTCTCTCCGTTTGCGTCAGTCATTTATTTGCAATTTTCCTTATTTTTATTACTTTGCTGCTGGCAAGCACCGTTGCTCGACTAGGTTTCTACTTGTGCATGCGTCAAGGCCCGACCAGCAGGTTAAACGACGCTATGCCTGAGAAAACAATCCTTATCAAGTCCCAGTCACGGGATTGAGTCAGAATTACCGCGCAGATGAAATTTGTTCAAGAATATGGTGCACTCGATATTAACGATTAATAAGGTTTGCATGATCAAGAATTATCCAAACTCGGGACAGGTTCATCAGAGACGATCAGAACCTGATGCAGAAATTCCAAAAAGAGCTTGTTCTTTTTTTTTATTAGTTTTTCCAAATTCCCGCTTCCACCGAAGCGTCATAGTAACAGGCGACGACGTCTCTCGTGTTCCCATGAGCAGATGTTGACTACGATCTTCTCCAATGAGCACGAAGCCTACTATATGAACGGATGGCGGTCTCTGTACGTTTCTGTACACGAACGTTCAATTCTTCGTCACCTAGAGGTTATTCACGCCAGTCTATTCAGATGAATGTAAATTGTATAGAATTCCCAAAATTCTTGACGAAAAAAAACTGCTATAGTTCTCCGATTAATTTTCTAAACGACGTTATCAACGACTGTCAAGGTCACGCTACTCCACGTTAGCGTCAATCGATGCTTGCCACTTTGGTTCTCGCCGCCGCTTGGTTTCCCCCTCAATGGAGCATCGCAGAAAAAAAAGATTAACTCTATTTTTTTTTTTTCGAACTTCATCGTCGCTCTGGCCAGTAGATTCGGCAGACATCTTTTGAGAAACCCTGTATGTTGGAGTTTAAACGACGCGGTGGAAGCATTCGAGAAGGAAGCAAGCTGACAAGGAGAAAGCTTCCATCCTTAACGCCACCTGCGTCCCTACATTGCGACACCCTGAGTGTACTTCGCACTTGCCTATGCATAACTTGGCCCTCTACGATGCGTCTAGAAGCATTCACAGTCGCCGATGTGCTGTCGAACGACTCATTGGCTTCTGCCATTTTCCCTAGTTGTTTCGCACGGTTGGCAACTAATTAATCTGAAGTAGAAAACAAAAATGAGCTGCAAAGTACAGATAACATTTGAATTTGTGGCTTTTGTATTAAATTTTATTAAATTTCAATTGAATTGCTAAAGCTTGACGGATTTTTAGATAAACTTCCGTTTAGCCGATACGTCTGATCGATCTGAATTTTGGTGTACTTATGTAATTCGACGCGCTGATTGAGAATACGATATTTAAAATTGGTAGCCGGATTTTTTTACTCGATCGAATACTTCTCGAAGTTTTCACTCTTCGGGCTTGATTACTGATGCGCGTCGCTGACAACCATATTCGTATCGTTGGTTTTGTTGTTTTCTGCTACATTGCGAGGAGTGCCGATTGAATCGTCGGAATTTAATCGACAGGAATTTTGTGGCCGCATTAGTCGAAACCTCGAGTTGTTTTATACGATTTACTCGAGTCGCTTACAACGATTTTGCAACGCATGGGGCTCGATCGCAGTTCCGGGGCTCGATGATCCCCCAGGGTGCCTTAAATGTGTACTCGTTGGAATAAAAATCTTGTCAAAATGTTTGAGGGAAGAATGATGAGAGGTAAGATGAAGGCTGGATGGATTTGAAAAGAAAAATATAGATTAATATCCCAAGGTTGAACTCTTTTGTTTCGGAATTAAGGGAATTATTTGGAGGGCAGTATTTTCGTGACACGAACCCAGTGAGTTTCTTGAGCTATCGGTAGTTCGGAAGTACAGAGTACTTTGCTGAGTTAAGTTGGAGCTCGGCGATACACCGTTGCCGTAACTGAATGGTTGGGTGATCCGCGTTCTCTGCATCGTCTTTGGCAAGAGGCTTCATCGTGGGCTGCTCCGCCGTCCTGGCTCGCAAACCTTTCGCAGCTTGAAGGCAGCAGAGCAAAGTCCCCGACACACTCTGTTTCCCCCAATTCCATCCTCGTCTCTTACCCCCTGGACGGGGTTGGTAATACCCTCTCATTCCTCGAAGCCCGAGCCATCGCACCGAGTGCTATACCTCTCCCTTGCGATCGTTCCATCCTTCGCCATTTCGCCTGTGTGCCCGACCCCTTGTGAAGGTGGGTGCGTCCTACCGGCGCCTGAATCATCCCGCCCGAGGCCGTCGAGGGGGTGGTTGACTGAGCTAGGGTTTTGGTCGTGTGGAATGGGGCCGCTCTACTCTGGCTTGGTTAACGCGGGGGAAGGCTCTGGTATATATATATAAGCGCGCACGAGAAAGCTGTGTGAGCGAGAGTGTGAGGAACGGGGGGGGAGGGGACGAAGAGGGATGAGAAAGAGAGGGAGATTTAAGGGAGTGAAATGAAAGCAGGGGCATCGGTGTTGGAATAGCGAGTAGAAAGCAGAGCGCTGTCTACCCGTTGGGTGAGTGGAAAAGGGTGCGAGGGATTCGAGGAAAAGCGAGTGAGCGAGCGAGCAAGCGAGAAAACGAAACGACTACGAGGATGACGACGACGACGACGACGACGACGGCGACGGCGACGACGAGAGGTTGCGAGGGACTCGGAGCCTCGCTAGTCGAGAAAGAGGATTGCGGATGGTAGCAAAAGGAGAAAGAGGAGGAGGAGGAGGAGGAGGAGGAGGTAGTAGAACCGACAAGGGCGAAGAGCGAGAAAGAGCTTGCAAGAGTGGATGGGCGAAAAGGGCACGGGGCGGATAGGCGGCCTGAGGGTGAATAAAGGGTGGTTGGCTGGGTAACGTCGGGGGTCGCTTGGTAAGAGAGGGAAACGTGCTAGGCGAGTGAACAAGCGAAAAGAGGAAAAGAGAACAAAATGGGGTGGTAGAGTGAGTCAGTAAAGAGAGAAGCGACCAGAGAGAGAACGAGAAAGCAGCGAGAGAGAGAGAGAGAGATAGAAGATGGAGTGAGAAAGGGGGATAGAAAATTCAAGCATAAGGTATAAGCGTAGCCGTCGAGCGCACAGGGTTGAAAGGGGACGTTGCTTCTCGGGTTTGGGGCCATCACAGGAGAGCAGCAGCAGCAGGGATATATAGAACGCCCGCAGGGGTATAAGGCTTCACTAATTATTTTTTGTCGGCCACACGACAGGGGTGCGCGTTTGCTGGGACTGACTGAAATTGAATGAATGAGTATCTCTGTGCGCGCGAGCGCGAGCTAATGCTTTCCTGCACACACGTATATATCTATATACAGAAATACATACGAACGTACAGTAACCGTGCGCGAATACGAATACGAAAAAAGAAGGAATGGAAATTGTGAGGTGAGACGCGGTGAAGCATGGAGACAGAGGAGAACGATGGTTTGACGGTGAATACGAAGATGGACTCAAGTGAGACGAACGAGTCAGACGGAAGAGCGCCTGGAACGATTTCCCAGTCGAATCCTTGCAAAACGTGGGCGGGGGGGAGGGGATGAGATTCACAGCAAAGAATTATATGAATAGACTATTCACTTTTTCTTATTCCTTTCCTTTTATCATGCATATAATAGTCGAGCGCAAAATTATCGAAGATGACAGCAATGGACAAGTGATTGCACCTCGTAGTTTCCTTCCTGTCTATCTCCTCTGATGCGTTTGTTTGGATAATATTTTTCCAAGACACGTCCTTAACGTCTTGACAAAAACGTTAATTCTTTGCATTCGCTCATCAGCTTCCATTGAAAAATCGATTTTACAATGTCTTGGTAATATTTTATCCACACTTTCAGCAGCCTCTTCGATCGACGTTCCGAAACGCAATTGCCATATTAACCGCCTTTAAGGGTCATCCCTCAAGTAATAATTCCGTCCCGTCAAAATCTCCATGCGAGACGAATGCTGTTGACGAATAACTTTGCCGTGCGCGCGTTTTGACGCGGAAAAGTGTCACGCAACAGATAAAATCTTGATTTCCTGTCGGATGACTTTCCGGTTTGTTGGAGAAAAAAAAAACAGATTTACGGTCGGATAACACTAACCGCGTATATATCGATAGTGAGTGACTCACTGGGTCATCATATTGTCTACTTGAAGAGAAACAAACTTGTATTTTCTTGACAGTAAGTTGCGGACGCCTTACAGGCAAAATGCATACCATACTGGTGTGTATTCTTTATGTGTGTTATATACATATAGTTTTCTCATCCCCTGGGCTGATGTGCCCTCCGCACATAACGTATACCCTTCCTATATCGGAAGATGGTGTACGTCCCTTGAACGTCCTCGGTTTCTCGTTGGAGGTTCCACCTTCGACGTTCTCTTGCTCGTTGAAATCCCCTTTCTTCTCACACAGCGACGATCTATACAGATCCCTCTCTCTCTCTCTCTCTCTCTCCATCGTTCTCACGATTACGTTTCTTTCCTTTAGCCCACCACAGAGATATGAGCTTGACACACAAGCCCTCTCTCCTTTTGGTTTGTCCTCTCTGGTACTCACGTACCAAGACAGAAGCAACTGCGATCTATATACGGAGTTTCACGTAGGTAACGTTGACGTCGAGGGTGGCGAGGGAGCGCAGAGGAAGTCGAGGAAGAGAGACGGAGCAAGAGCAGAATAGAGGTTGAAGGGGTGCATCGGGGGTGTTTGTTCGGGACGATAGCGTAAGACGGTGACGTGCAGCCCCTGCCAGGCTGCCAGGCAGCCTGCCTAGATGCCTGTCTGCCTGCCACTGGAATCAGAGGAAGCGAGGGTGGTTACAACCCTTGGCTCTCGGTGAAAATGCCTTGAACCTACAGACTCTATATACACATATATATTTTCATCCAATTCTGTCTTTCTCCTTACGAAGCTGTGTTGGTGAATGATGGAACGAGGAGAACCGTGGTGGGCGCCGGCGGGAAAACCGAGTTTCGGGTTTGGGTGTCATATATATACACATACATTTAAGCACCCCCAATGACGTCGTGTTCTCTCCGCTCTTGTACTTTTGCGTAGCGGAGAGTGAACTGCTCTTGTTGGACGAGATGGACTGAACAGAGTTACGAAAACCGAGAGAGAAAGACTGTTTCGAATCGTCTTTCGCACCAACGAGCTCCGTACCCCCTTGTAACCACCCCTGTATCTTCTCGTCCCATCGTCATAGTAGCCAAGGGCCAAGAGAAGTTTCGAGGTCGCAGGGCTGCCTTGATTATCATCCCTTTTTTACTGCGAAAAATATTGGAGTTTTTTATCGCAACTACACAAGCCTTTGCTCTTTTGATCTAGTTGCTGAATATTAAAAAAGAAATCAAGATGCTCAAGATGCACGATGCTCAAATCTTCCTCTATGAGGAAGTACTATTTTTTTAATTTTGGCTTCCTCATAGAGGAAGCTTTGAGCATCGTGCATCTTGAGCATCTTGAGGAAGCAATTTGCAGATTTCAATTTTTAGCTTTTTTTGAATTTACATTTCAATTGTTCAATTTCGATAACTTTGCTGGAAACTAAAGAAGAAATACACTTATACACAATATCTTAGCAAATTTGCAAAAATTATATAAAGTGGTTAGACGGTTTTTCGAAAAACTCGGATTTTCGTAAAATTCGAAAAATCATAAAATGTAAACCGTTCAACCGATATTTCCGATATTCAATACCAACCTTTCTATCGAGTTATGAACGTTTGAATTTTATAGTGCCAGAATACACACACATGTCCGAACATTTTTTCTAGATATGATTTTTCCATGTTCGAGACATTTTAAGCGCATTGACATTGAAAACAGGAAAAAAAAATTTCACCGTCATCCCTCTATCCCTCTATTAGGCTCTCTCTATGAGAAAGCAAAACAGCTCAATTAAGTATTATAATTCAGCCAGTGTTTCCGTGATTATCAACGATCGAAGAATTGAAGTAGAAAAATAATCGCTGCATAAGTGATTTCGAAGCTCTTACTTTTCGACTTTGAACAGATAATGGCTTCAGGATTAGAAAAACATGTGTCGCAGATATGTAGCAGTGTGCATCGCGGAGAGTGGGGACAAGAGAAATAAAGATATTTTGGGATTCGTGTATATTCCGAGGAAATGTGCGCGTCCCTGGAGATAATGGGGAAGGGAAGTGAAGGAAAACATGGTGGAGGAGCTACGATGTTGGATGAGCTCCGAGAGTTTGGACTTTAGTGCAGAGCCATGGGGTTTAGGGATATTCGCGTCAGATGAGAGAAGGGGAAGCTTGCTGGATGGGAGCCTCGTGGGAGATGAGAGATGATAAAGCGAGAGTTTCAACGATGCAACTCGTTGGTCTGAGAGTTATACCGGGAGGTTTGCAAGCCGAGGGCTCCGCAACTATATTTTTTGGCTTCACACCCTTCTTCACCGATCTTCGTTCTCTATCTATCCTTGACTGGCTACTGTCTCTTGTCTACCTCTATACACTCCGTCTCAACGGAAGGGGAAAGGGTTGTGCTGCTGTGGGGGCGGCTGCCGCGTTCAATTTCCTATGACAATACTACGTGTGCATTGGTGTATACATGAGTTTGCATATCCCTTAAGAGTCACACCTCCAGATAGTGGCGTAATAGTCATTGGGCGTGTTATCAACCCCACTCACTTTGGAAGGCGATAAATGCTTGATAAATCGTAAAAAAAAAACTACTACAATGTAATTTCCACCCTTGAGTAACGACCATGATGATTGTATTTAATTCGTGCAATGTTTAATATTAAAAAAATGTCGAAAAAAAAAATTCTGCAAAAATGAGTTTTTTTACAAAAAAATGATGCAGAAATTGTAATTTTCAATTAATAATTGAAAAAAAATCGTTTCATAAGTCTGAAATAGCATGCTTTCAGGTGGGACTGGTTAAATTAGCGACCGTTCCAAAAAGTATAAACCAGGTTTTACACCGTCCGCTTTCTACGGCTTCCAAAACTGGACTAACGGGCCTTTTCGAATAAAAACGACGAGGCTCCCTACTAGAAGGTTCAAACTACCTATTGAGGGTGTCATAAGTCCCATTTTCTCAAAATTTCTATTACGTATCGTCGGTCGAAAGTGGTTGGGGTAAAATTAACCCCATGTGACCATTAAGGGATATATCCAAATATCAAAGTACATACATTTTAGTTTGTAGATTCACGTGGCCCAAAAAATGGGGCTTCACGTTTTCGCGATCATGGCAACATTCCTGCGTCATCGATTTTTCCAATCGGATTATTTCGGTATTTTCACACAATTGCAAACTCTCAATATGAAAGTCAAAATTTGCACTTACATTGGCATTTGAATAAACATTTTATCGAGAGTTTTTCATTCGATATTTGAACACAGAGATTCATGGGGGATACTGCGCGCATTGAGAAGCTAATATTATGTCACTCTATACCTTGTTACTCGCGAATTGAAACCGCTCACCGCTCCCCCGTCAACATTCGAAACAATTATCGATTTTCTTCTTTTTACAAATGTATCGAGTATCAAGGAAAACAATCAGCGATTGCCACAAGGTAAACGAGAGTAGCCGCAATAAGTAGCGGGTATCAATGCGCAGAAAATGACATTAAAAGACAAAGAGAAAAATTGTGGAAAAGCTGCTACGCGGTTCCATGAGGTTAGGCTCCCATGTCCTCACATTCATTCCCTGTGACGAACGTTCATACTGTTATTTTTTGACATGCGATAACTCAATAGAAATCACAGTTGTGTGGCCTTCAAAAAGATGATGCACATTCACCCTAATCATATTTTTAGACCCATGCCTAGGCAGATAAAGGTTTTTGCATAACCGTGACATTTTTTCTGTATGCTTACATACACAGCAGTAAAAACGTATGAACTTATACACAACATCTTAGAAAATTTGCAAAAATTAGAGCGGTTGGACGATTTTCCAAAAACCTCAGATTTTTGTAAAACTCGAAAAATGATTAAATTTAAAACGTTCAACCGATATTTCTCATATTCAATATCAACCTTCCTATTAAGATACTCTATTTATAATTTAAAAAAAAGTAGTAAAAAATCTTAAAATTTGCGGAAGTTAGAGCTGCGACACGCTTTTTTTGAAAATTTCCAAACGCCGTAGAATTCGTATTTCTCTAGCAATTTCAACAAAATTTTCAGAGAATGAAGAGTTTGTATAGATTAACATCTGTGCAAAACGGGAGCCCTGTAGCTCAAGCCGTTCTCGAGTTATGAACGTTTGAATTTTACAGTACCAGAACGTACACATGCATATCCGGACATTTATTCTAAATATGATTTTTCGATGTTTTAGGACAGTTCAAGCACATTGACATTGAAAACTGAAAAAAAAAATTTCACCATCACAAGCTTCCTCTATGAGCAAGCAAAAAAGACTTTTTCATAAAATTGCACCTGCACATGATGCTTTTCTACTTCTGCGAAAAGAGGAAGTATTCCCATCAACGAAATAATGCACCCATAGAGAGCCGAATATGCAATACACGAACCAGCTACTGAGTACAGCGAAGATTTAATCCCTCAGGTAAATCCTAGTGAAACCCAACGGACTTGTCAGTGGACATCAGAATGCAGGATCCCCTGTGCGTGCTTGGCCAAGCCCGATGGTTTACACATTCGTGTCCAGCTCCAGTGTGCTCAGTTCACTCTTGGCACGAAATGAGGAGCAGGCCGAAAACTGAGGAGAGGACATGCCGATTGGGCTGCTGCAAAATCACCTCAATACCATCCTTCCTCGTCCTAATGCCTAAACCCCCTTTCGCTTTACATCGTCGTATCAAACCCGTCCCGTCCTACTCGCCTCTCTTCGTCCGTTGCCACTAAACTTCAAGTACTGCTATATTCACGTAACTGAAGTGTATGTGAATTCCGGTATGCCTAAATGCCGACTGCAACCCCCTCAGCATCCCCTATTGCCTGACCCATCGCGGTATATGCTTCTCGTCTCGCGCTGCTTGCATTGCTTCCCTTCACCACTGCTGCTGAAACGTGTGGCCTCCTCACGGCATAGTGTCGTGTGCCTCACAAACGCAGTGTGGAGGGTCTTCTGACAGCAAATCGATTGAACGGTATAATTTATACCACCCCGTTTTGCCCACCGTTAACGTAACCACTCCAATACGAGAGAGAGAGAGAGAGAGAGAGAGAGAGAGAGAGACAGAGAGAGACAAAGAGAAACCTATGTATGTGTGTGCGGGAGAGAAAGCGGCTATTCCGATTCCCCCATTTCGAGCGAGTATCTACCTCTCCCTTGAAATAGGCATCGCAGGGATGAGGGTTATTCCAAGAGCACAGTGATGGTCTATATAGTGTGTCACATACTATGCCGTGTGGTAGTTTGCAACCCGTCCGAGCCACAGGCTCGAATTTACCCCGCCTCCTTTTCCATAACAGTGACGTGTATATGTGGACACGAATTTGAGTACAGATGTGTATAATACGGGTCGACCTTGCTGCAGCCGAACGGTAGAGATATCGATAATAATCAACAGTCGTTCAAAATTCGACAGCCAATGAGTTAGTGAAATTTCATGGTTTTTTTAACGCTTGTGGGTCATTCGTCGTTGATTATTTCTGAAAAAGTTTCAATGTACATTTGAGACTCGATAAAAATGCAGGAACTGTAATGGTTTCGATTTCAATGGGAAATGAAGAGCAATCATTTCTTTTGCTTCAGCAGAGTTCACGAACAAACATTTTGGGGTTTGATGTTTTTTTTAAAGATTTTTGTCTTTCTACTCGAACAATTAGTGATTTTTTAGTGCATCGGTATAGATTATGACAAACACACATTGACGATGCTTTCACACGTACATTTGTGTTAGGCGATGGGTGTGGGTCGTTGAATCGATGATGGTAATAATTCTGTGAAAGCATGGACACAGCAGTACAGTGCGGTGGTGGTCATGCGGCCGAATGGATCACGGGGGATGGCACAAACCACTGTACCCGCTTTATCCTTTCTATTTCTCGCTCTTCCTCTCTTCGACGAGTGAGCCCGGATGGCGCCAAGCTCACGGGAGCTCGTTGTCGAAGTGTGTATCAATTTTCAAGTTTTTGTAGTTATCGTTAGTTCTGTTGTTCGAGGAATATGAAAATTTTGGCTCGATCGATAATACGAACGAATCTGAGATAAAAATTGTTCAAGTCGTTTCGACTTGATGGACAAACTACGACCTTCCTAAAAAATGTACTGATTTGATAAATTTCGCCGCACGTACCCGCACTTTCGCTGACGCGTTCGCGATGATTGGTGATTCATGCGAAAAGTAATGCAATTTCTTGGAAAGAATTTCCTTCTGGAATTCAATGTCACCTGAAACGCATGCAGTTGAAATAAACGAAAAACTGCCCTCGCCACTTAATTTATCGGACACTGGATACGGGTATATATATATATATATAAAGCCACAAATGCCAGAGGGTAGCGGTACATGCATGCAGCAATGGTTGCGAAAGGGGCTAGCTTGTCACTCTCAAACGGCTTTCCCTTGTATTTATGACGATATTTGCGTCGCCGGAGCGATGCACACGTTCGCACGACACGCTGCGTGTCTGCACGTATTTTCCATTTTCCACAAGGACGAATGTGTCCGCGTTGGTGACATCATACATACGCATATAAGCAAAAGATGATGTGAGGGCTGGCACTCCGGATAAGCCCTCTGTATATCTGGTGGAGTCAATTTTGTTGATGATGGTGGTACATGAGAGAAATGTATATTCCAACAAGCACACAAGTTACACGAGCTCTACGCAGGTATTCATGTGTGCGGATCATTTCGGTCGCGCACTCGTCACTTTGGTGAAGTTGTCTCTGTTCTGTGCAGCAGCATAGCATGGATGCGCGACACACAAGAGAACGACCGCTATGCGGACTGTTGATTGTAGTCGGTCGACTAGAAAGACCAATGCCAGACGTCTGAATTATTCAGCCAACTTTCCGATGTTCCGAGCGAGATACCTCACTATAGCTTAGCTGTTCCGTCATTGAGCCACTAACGCCGGATTTTCTAGCTTTTGATGGATGCGGTGCAGTGAAAACCAAGCAGGAGCAGCAGCACATTGTGCTACCATTGTGCAATATCATCTGGACAAAGGTGGTTGATTATTTCATCATGGGATGGACTTGTCACTGTTGATGAATGTGGAACTTTGATTTTTCAAAAATTGTATTTTCCACGAAAATTTCAATTTTTCTCCCTTTACTCGTGACCGTGATTTGATGCTCAATCAATAGTTCCGTTATATCCTTCGTACGTAATTATGGAATCGTTCTGATTGCGTATTATCCCTCTCGATACGTATGGCTCCACAGCTTCTGGGCGCGCGGGCTCGAACATGAATCGTGAGAGCGGTCACCCGAATCAATTACAGTAGATAGTCATTTGTAATATTGTTGTGGCTTCTGGGGATTATTAGGCAGTAAGCACTATCGCCAAAACCCGGCGCATGCTGAACCTCGAACTTTGCTATTGCGTTGCTTTTTGACTACAGCGGGCGTCCTCTTTCCTGACAATCACACATTCCGATCAAAAAATACGGAAGCAAAATGAGAATGGCGACAAGCTAGGAACGAGAAAATGTCTTGATTAATGCCTCCAGTCGTGTAAATATAATCTTCAAAATCCAATAAACGTAAATAAAGTTATTTCACCTCGATTGAAAGAAAAAAAAACGACATCTCCGCATTGAGAACTTTGTATGCAAAATTTTCTCTCTTTAGAATTCCTTCAAATTTGCACCACACAAAGAGAATATTCATATCTAATAACTCGCGAAATTTTAAAAGGTTTCACCATGTAGAAGTTAAGATATTTATTTATACAAATCACAATTTTCAGCAGTTTCTCATAAGAGCATGTGTTAAAAGTTCCAACTTTTCAACATTAAATATTTCGATTTATAAATGGTGAAGCGTCTTAAAACTTTGCACACACCTTTATGTAATATCGAAGAAGCTTTATTTAGTTTTTTGAATAAATCGGTAGTAAAATTTTTCCGAAATTTTGTTTATTATATAAGAAATACAGATTACCTCGGACAATCTTGAATTTAGAGTATGTTGTCCTTTAGTCAATTTGTAACAACTTTTTATAATGAACTTAGGCTCACAAACCATTTTGTATGTAAGAAAAACTGAAAACGATAATTTAGATTTTACCGTCGCCATACAACATCCTTAAAAATTAGTATAAAATATGGATGACATTTTTAATGAACAAATGGATTGTTTGGACAGAAAGCATGACGTATCAGGTCGTAGCTAGGAAGAGTATAATTATGGATCCCTCATCAGCGTATTCGCCGTCGATGAAATCTTTCGTTCGATCATACGGTATCTCATTCTCGCTTCGTACACGTATTCAATCATAGTACGAAAGGAGTGCTCTTGGGTTCTCTTAAGAACTTCATTGTTTTCCAGCCATTTTCTAATAGCTCGATTGAGTAACGATGCTCCACTATTCTCTTCTTCTCCATTGCCTTCTCTTTTGCCTACTCTCCTTCATCACATAGCTCTAGCACAGGATCGTCCGTGCAAAGTGGGTATTATGGTCTGACCTTTAACGACATAATCTACTGCGCGGCGACGACATCGACAACGAGAATAGGAAGAGGGACCACAATGTACATTATATACGCTCTAAACGAGCGAAGGACAAAGAGCTATGAAGAAAGAGAAGAAACGGAAGGGCGTTAATTGAATAAAATGCGTTGCTTGAGTTTTCTTTCGCCTTATTTTGTACCTTCTCATTCCCATCGTCAACGTCGTTCCAGACAACTCTAATAATCCCTCGAACGTTAACGGGAAACAGGGGAATGGAAAGAAAAAAAAAAGAAGCCAGGTAAAAAATCGTAATCGAGAGGGTGTGAGACCCTCGCCCATGGCATCTCTTCAGATAATATTTTTCTATTTTGCTTCCTCATTGAGGAAGTTATGTGACGGTGATTTTTTTTTTTCAATTTTCAATATCAAAGCGCTTAAAATGTCCCAAATCATCGAAAAATTATAAATAGAAAAAATGTCCGGATGTGTGTGTGTTCTGGCACTGTAAAATTCAAATGTTTATAACCCGAAAACGGTTTGAACTGAACGGTCTGAGAATTTTGTCGGAATTGCTAAAAAAAATACGAATTCTACAGCATTTCGAAATTTTCAAAAAAAGGGTATCGACGCTCTAACTTCCACAAATTTTAAGTTTTATTAATATTTTTTTTTTATAAATAGTATTATTAATATATAATATTATTAATATATAATATTTTTTATAAATTACATCAATTTTTGATATTTTCAAACGTTTTTCCAATTTGTACGAAATTCTGGTGGAAGCCATTCCGATGGTTTCTGTATTGTTTTCTAAGGGATTTCGGAAATCGCCGCTTTGATAAAAACCTGGCAAACCGGATTCACCATCATCCAAAAATTGAACAGCAGCAAAGGTCGCAAAATGATGATCATAGCGAGACGAAGGGATTATTTTTGATATGTCTGACCCATCCCCCTATTTTCCTCCATCTCATTCCTCGTCTTCTCGTTCATCTCCGCTGAGCATTTTATTTTATTTTTCGTTATCGCCAAGCTCAGAGCGGTAGTAAAGTGTACAGGTGAGTTGGCTCATCTTCGCAGGCTACCGGTGTTAAAGCTCTCGTCGCGGGAGAGAGAGAAACTCGCCGGAAAAATGAGATTAATTATTTCACGAGAGGCGGTAACGTTGGTGTGGACCGTGGCTGATGCGAGGTGTGAGAGAACATATATATGGCTGCCGTCCTCTCTCGCGGTGGCAAGCCCAAAGAGCCTTGTAAATGCTTCACGTCAAGCCCCTTCACACACAAACAAAACTAACGCTTCTTTTGTTGAGGTTTCGCTGTACGTACCGCGCGCGAGTCAGAGAGAGAGAGAGAGAGAGAGAGAGAGAGAGAGAGAGAGAGAGAGAGAGAGAGAGAGAGAGAAGAGAAAGAGAAAGAGAAAGAAATGTACGCGTGGGTGCATACTTGCCACCGAGATATAATTTTTATTTTTCAATTGTTTTCTCACCCGACAGCGAAGCCCTCTTTGCGGTGCGAGCCCTCTTTTTACAGGACAAACTCTTTAATCGTCCGAAACATTTCCTCAGCCTGCTGGACATACGGGATAGCCACGTACATCAAAATGGTAGCGTGACTGTGAAGCCTACGAGGGTAGATATGGTTTTGGGTTAAAGCGAAGTCTGTCACTGAAACACGATGGCTACAATACTACTTTAGAAACGCCACTGTATGTGCATGTATATATACGTATACCACAGCATCATATAATGCATATTTCTCCAAGTGGAACCATACGCCCTGTCCCTCTGTCTCTGTTACTCCCTCTCGCTCTCGCTCTCTTATTCATAGTTCGTGCTATCTGGTCAATGTTATCCAAACCCCGGTTTGCCGTTTCTACTCCCGCCCGTTGGCACCGAAGGGGCGGGAGAGCGGGGGTCGCTGGCTGCACCCCTCACATCCACGCACCCCATCATAGTCACCCTGTGGCTCGCTCACGTTTGCAGGTCGATATATGGGGTCTCGGGAACACACGAGAGCTCAGGGGCTTTCACGCATCAATGTAGCTACGCGAAGTACTGTAGGCTGCGCGAAATATATGTGCCTTCCATCATTATGAATGTTATTTCGAAATTCACTGGGTAATCAATCAACAATTGCGGCATAGTTGTGAGATGATAAAAAATGTTGATGAAACAAAAACGGTGAAAAATATTCTCACCTTACTTTGGAATTCTACCTTCGAAAGAATTCAATCAACATCTAACGTTTCCATCAAGACACAAAATTCCTTAGTCTGCAATGATTCGCAGTGGCGGACAGTGTTGATGGTTTGTACATTTTTCTTAGCGCCCCTCAGTCTTTTTTTTAACAAACGATTCGCCACTCTAGCGTCTCAGGGCAGCAGCAGTTGTGACAATCGTCATTACCTTCTACGCCATTTTCTTGTAGCTCGTGATTACTAGTCAAGAGTGATTTAGGAGTGGATGTGCACCGAAAATTCTGAGAATTCTCCATATCTCCCATAATCAGAGCTCTACAAAGAAGAAACATTCGTTTCGCTGATTTTTTAGTTTTTAAATAATAAAAAAAAGTAATAGTAAGAAAAAATGAAATAAATCACATTCAGGTTTACAGATTAAAGCTTAAAATTTCGCGCGTATCTATAACAGGAAGGTAATTTTGATAATTCTCAGATATTTTAGCTGCGGAGGAAAAACTAATCTTGGATTTTTCTCCCCTGACCCATAGCCACAATTTCCGGGTATACTGTATACATTCTATTCGTAAGGGTGACGAAGAATCCCTTTGTATATAGGCTTCGATCACTGAGGGACAGTGGAGTAATACCGAGCAGTAGCGAGGGACAGAGGCAGAAGGGTCTTCCATTCCCTACAGTACATAGTCAGGCGCTCTTGCTCGTGGCTAGCACGATGTAGACGCAAATAGTCAACGGACTTAGCCTCTCTCGTATATGCTGGCATAGTCAGCCCCAATCGTTCGCCCCCACCGGTTCGCGTGAGAGAAGTCCTGTTGGATCTAGGGGGAAGAACGAGCGTAAGGGGAGAGGAAGCAGCAACGATGCCAGCACTAGGCAGCTCGAGGTTGCTATAGCGAACGCAGAGTAGCGCTATTGCGAACCCTCCTAACTCCAACCTCGGGGGTTTCGGCCAAACGTAGGCTGAGACCCGTGGGGCTGGCAAGGCACACACCCTCACACATACACGCACATACACACACACACACAAACACATTGGAACACGAAGGATATTGCGGATAGCACTCCAAGATATCCAGCAGTCTAACCCTCGTACGCCCAACACGACCACCATCACCACCCACCTTAAGAAGAGGGTGGAAATAGCGGAGGGTTGGAAAAGAGAAGAAAGGCGCCTGAAAGACTCGGCACCGTGACTATAATGCCACGAGAGGTAGCGACAGATATAACCGTTACGCGCAGACGTTCAAGCATTAGGCGAATCTTTTTCGCTGACTTGAATTCCGAATGATGTGAATGCGGAGTCACGTATGAGAGGGAAAAGACAGAATCATCCCTTTCGCCGTGGTATTTCTTGGATCATGAGATCGTGTTAGAGCCTTAAACGAGAATTCTTGAGGTAGACTCTTTTCATTTTCTGATCGATTCGTTAGTTGAGTAATGCACACTGACTTAGGCTGTAAATTTTGTTATCAACTTTGTCAAACTAGTCCACTGAAATAAAGGTCGGAAGATCCAAACCCATTACTGGGGTGGATCATATCTTTTACTATGGTATGGTGTGGAACGACGTTGGGCGTTGGCAGCATTGGAGACGATCCAGTTTTCGTATATATGGCTTTGTATCGCTCATTTCTCTCGCCTCCCATCTTGATGCTATTTTCTTCCAATTCTGGATTATCTTGTTGTGTTTGTTAGCCCTTGTCTAGAGGATTAAACCCATCACTTGATCGATTCAGCGATAACATGTTTCACAGAAACACTCTTCATCAGCGGTCGCCGGACCATTGAAGAGCCCGTATACTTTTCGGTATTGAGGAATCAGGAAACGTCCAGTATCCGAAAAAAAAGAAGTATTTAAGTCATTGATTCGAAGGCCTGGCTAGAGTGGGTATATTAGTAGTGGATTTTTGCCTTCGTAATCTCGTTCGACGTAAGAAGATCCGAAGGGAGTATATACTCATTGACACATAGTTGTCGAGTCTTTAGGGAAGCATGTTGTGGAGACCCACACGTCAGGGAGAAATAAATGGTCACTTGGTTTCTGTATACGCTGACTGCAATAAAAAAAAGGGCGTTCAATCTAATCGCCATTCGCATGGCATTATGTGAATTTCCCCCTCTTACACAGTTGCACATATATATAGAATGTATACATATGTGTGTATGTATATATGTTATTCAGGACTTGGTCGGGTTGGGCTGCTGGCATAACTCGAGAATGAATCAGTGCTTCTTGGACCGCACTGGACCGAGTAGGGGGAAGAATGAGAGAGAGAGAGAGAGAGAGAGAGAGAGAGATGGAGAGAAAGAGGAATAGAGAAAATAAGGATAGAAACGGGAGAAATAGGAAGAACCATCAGAGGCCTCGACCATCCACTCGGCTTCCAGAGGCAGCGTCATATAGTGAGAGAGCTCAGAGTAAAGTAACCCCCGTGCGCGTTCCACCCCCGCTAAAGCCATCAGAGTAGAAGAGCGGAGTAACCCTCTAGCCTGAACCTTCATCAACGGGTCCGCCGACCCCACCTTTATCAAGAACACCCCCTAGCCCTGTGGGAGCTCCTTTCACCCCACCTACGGACTCTCTATCACGCGCTCACCCTCTCAGGAACCCCTCTTACCCCTTGACTCCCGCCAGGTCTCTACGAACTCTTTCCATTTCTGCCTCATCTCCCTTCATACGTTCTCTAGGTCTCGTCCGCTTTTATACCCCTCATACCCCATCGCAACTTCCCACTCGCATTCTCATACCATCCCTCGGACCCCAGATTAACGCAACCCTTCCTGCCGGAGAAAAGGGAGCTGCTTCGACTCACCTAGCTTCAAGGTGCTTTCACACCCCGAACACTTCAAATGATTCAAGATATTGATTGTTGTCCAACACAAACACATTACAAATAGCTGCAACAGACTGTAAATTTCATTCCATCTAACATCAGCTGGCTTCCAGATGTTGAATAGATTCGTAAGCATGCAAAAGTTGGTGCAAGAGATGTTGCTCATAAGACAGAGTAGTATATCGTTGGCGATAGTTGCGGGTGATTTACATTAACGCCCCGAAGCGCGTTGGCCGTTTCATCCCCATTAGGAAGCGACCCATGCGACAGCCGCCTAAATTCGTGGCAATTTGTCTCTCGTCGCGAAGGCTGTACATCGTATCCAAACTGTAGACCCTATGAATACATATGTATATACCTTACGTTAAATGCATGTCGGTATACATATTCGTACATGGCGATGTGCGAACAGAGATACGAGTTGCGCGATGATGCGTTAGAATTCTGTCGTGGTGCGTGGATAGATGTCAAAGCTCATACGGAATCCTTCGAAAGAGAGAAGGAGAGGGCAAGAGGAGTTATCTCTCTGTTAGCCGTATTTCAGTTGTGGCCTTTCAGGCTCCTATTCCGTAGCCCAGCCAAAACAGCTCCCTCATTTCATAGGGATGCATCGTGGCATGAGATTATCAACGTGCATCCTGCAGGACTGTACAAAACCTAATCCATGCTCTCCAACAGTGGCACAAACCTGCTAGTAGTATTACACGATTGTGTATGTTTCTCGCTCTTGGAGCTGTTCTATTTTGGGCTGGTCCATGCTACACACTTGGGTGACACTGCAATACTTTACCTAGGCGTCTCCTGCAACGACGTATCTGTACATATGCATGCGCTATCATGTGGACATCTCCTGGTATTAGTGAGATAGCCACTATACAGAGTTGTAGACTGTAGATGTACGAATACGCATTAGGTCGAACACTCGCCTCTATCCAGTCATAGATTACGTCCAATTTGATACCATATACTGGCCGTGCTAATGTACAAGCGTTCGCGTAGGTATATGCTCTGCTAGCGATTCGAATATACAACCTTTTTACGGCATCATCTGTAGGTACACATACATACATGCTTACTCCATGATATACATACACTTAGCAGGGTGTTGGCATGTGCACTTATATACGGCATTGGATGTATACGGTTTGTAGTACATAGAAGGTGTATGGTGTAGGAAAATACATAACAGAGGGGTGGTCATGGGTAAAAGAGCAGAGGGGTAGTGAGTGAGCTCGAGCCACGCAGAGAACACCGGGTAAATGGTTCTAGGGGGTAGGTAGGTGTGGTTGCTTTAGAGGTGCGTTGAACCCAATACAGGTAGGTTGACATCGTCGTGCCTACTTCCATTGAAACGTGCGAAATCCATGCGTAATCCAGTGAGGGTGGGAGTGTAATCTCCCTGGAAAGTGTAGAGGCCGAGGAACGCGGGTAACGATACCAAAGAACCATGGTATGGGAAAAGGTCTCGTACTAGCATATAGAGGCTGTTGCCGCTATGTGTATACTTCCTGTTCCCGATGACCATCAACAGAGTTCTCCGCGAGCTCGCTGGTGCGTCGAGCACGACTCTGACTGGCATTCCAAATGGAATTTTTGTTACTCGTCCCTATTCGCACACACATTGAAAATGCCAACGAGCCGTTTATGCTTTTCATTCTATTCCACCGTAATGTGATTTGATACGTTGCCATTTGTTCCAACTTTTAATGTACTGAGAATCATATTGTTGGAACAAGCAACTCATCGGGGCATTGAAAAAAATGTAGTCCAAATGGATGCTGGATGAATGAACGGACGCATCAAAGTTGAAAAAACAAAAACCACTATCAAGCAACGTGGTAACGGGTGCGACGTCTATTCATACGTTTAATAAATATTTCGCGTGTTTTTATAATCGATCTTGTACAGGTCGGTTAAAATAGCAACATGTCAAATATTTGTCGGCTGAGCTATAGGCTATAAAGAATCGTGTACACTCTTTACCCATTTTACTTGACTTTCCTGACTCGCCTCCGGCGTAGTGATGGTCCCGTAACAATTCAGCGCCCAACGTAGCGGAGTGCGTAATTCAGTGGTACGTAACGTTGCTATTGGTTCGGGGATGAGCCTCGGGGTGGCTTGCGGATGAACGAAGCAACACGATTATATATGTATAGGTATACATTCGTATATAGCATAAAAGGGTGTTTTGGGTAGGTTTTGCGAATGTGAGAGGGAGGCTTTAGATAGTCGTATGGAGGGTCGTGTGGCACTGTGGACCGCCGGAGGTTTGAAGCGGGAGGTGAGGCGGAGGGGCGGGTGGGGGGGGGGGGGAGGGTTGCCAGAGAGTGGGCACCGAAGGGTGAGTGGAGGCGAGGGTTGTGGAAAACGATGCGAACTCAGTGACGGAGAGGAAGCAGAAGCGGAGGAAGAGGAGGACGTGGCACGGTTGTTTGTGTGTCAGCCGCGCTGGGACCCTCTACCCATCCCCTCGTCCTGAGTCCTATTTCGCTCGCCCCTTTCCTCTGCCCCCTACACCAGCCCGCTGACTCCCTCTGGTCTTGGTTCTATGTGCTCCTCGTATACTCGACCCTCTATTTCCCACTCAACTACCCCGAGGTATGCGGGGACTGGCAGGGCTGTACTATGCCACGAACTCTTCTTCTGTACCTATCTACGCTTAATACCGTATATGTATGTAGCGTATTTCACCCGCGTGCGTGCCGCAAGGCTCGTCTGTGTGTTCTGTGCGAAGCTTTAGTAAATCTCTCGTTCCTTCCTTCTCTGTGTCTCTAGTAAAGCCGCTGTCTAGCCATATTCGTGTGAGCTAATCTCTATGTGTTGCAGTTTAGTCGTCCTGCCTGTATGTATGTATCACCCCGTATGTATACGTAGACATCTAGTTCATGGTACAAACGTGTCCGTCTCTATCTACCTTACCCTCTCACTGGAATCGTTGAGAACGGTAACTGTGTTGGTTGGACGTCTGTCAGTGGATGCCGCACCTTACAAACATCCCCTCGGTTTTCACCCGTCTCTACATCTACGAGCCTCGACTGTAGTTCTCTTGGTTTCCTCCATGTCTACAGGATGCGGAACCATTGCTAACTCCAACTGAGAAAAGGAGAAGGACAGGCATATATATATTCAATGGTGTATACTTCTAGGCGCAAATACGCATCCTAAGGCTTGATCTACTATCAAATATGCTCATATGTGAGCTCTGAAGCTCGCATCATGCGGATCTTGCATTGTTGATGTAAGTATAAGGCTACATGGGTGGCTGATGAGAGTTCAGCTGTCAGAGGACTCGTTGTCTTTGTAGAAAAAAGTCAATGGAGGGTGGTAGGCTGGTGGCTCAGTGATTGGGGATGGTGCACGCACGTGGACTACTGTTTTGCTTAGAGACGAGTAACCCTTGTTAACGTTCTTGCAGAGCATGGTGCCTTCGACGCTTTCATTATTGGAAACCCTCCTGCTTACCATGCAGCACTCCACCGCTTGTTGGTGACAGTGTAGGTTTTTTCGTTCGAGATCAATGCAAATCCTGCACATTCGATCTGTGAGCTACATACCGTGAAAGTGCAGTTCTAAAGAAGTTGTTCGATGTACTGCTTGGGTTTTTGTGAATCTTGGTTAGAAAAAATGTGTCAGCTTTCACGTTATCACTTTAAAGGCATATTTTTCGCGAATACTTTTCACACTCATTTTGGAATATTAACTTGAAACTTATTCAATTTCTAAAACGACCTTCATTGCAGCAATTTTCTCTTACTTTGCACTGCTCCATGGGACAATAGTTATGCACCAAAGCGGAATTTTTCTGGTACTCCATGGTTTTAAGTAGTAAAGTCAGAATCTCGGTCTCACTGAAGGTATGGGATCGAGAGCTAGGTTTAACCAGCACGTACATCAGTTATTGAAAAATTTCGAATAAAAGTATTGTCTACCATGATGTATCAAGATGGTACCAAAACTCAAGGATAGCAAGAAAGAACCAGTTGGTTGAAAAACCGCCATTCGTTTCATAGATTAAACTACTTACGTATTTCTCTTGTAATATTGCCATGGGCTTGGCAGAAGCACAGGCGATCTTTGTTTTTCTCTTCTCCATCTCCCTTTTACTTCTCTCTGCTCTTACTCTGCATGGCTAGATGTAGAAGGTATAGCAGCCGAGTTAGAGCATCAGAGCCGAGCGTTGGCTCAGCTGTGTTTTCCGTTCGTGGGATGGTTGCGGTATGGCGCAAGGTCTCTCTCACTGTGTGTGCACATGTTGGTGAGTATGTGTGTGTTGAGAGGTTGGGATTGGGGTTGGGGTTTCAGGCTGCCTGGCTGCCTCACTACCTCTCTGTTTCTGCCACAGAGGGTGGTTGGATTGCACGAGGTGGTTCGGGGGGGGGGGGGGGGGGGGGCTGGATGGTTGGCAGGCTGGCAGGCACGCAAGGGTACCTCAGGCCAGAAGAGGATGAGGGTGGGTGGTTGGTTGGTTGAGCTCGGTCGCTAGGGGGGTGCAGGGAATAGTAGTGAGCCGCTACTACTACTGTGGTAACCAGAGAGAGAGAGAGAGAGAATGTGAAGAAGGGGGTGTATGGAAGGGTAGGTTGCTTTGAACTAAGCTGGGCTAGAGGAGGAGTATGGTCGGAGGTTTCTGGCGAAGGGCGAAGGGGTGCTAACGCCACTGCTGCCGCTTGTGCTAGTGTTCGACGTGGTTGGGGGTTTGTGGGGTTTCTCGTTTTCACCGGTATAGCACTACCGTTGCTGTTGCTACACCCCTATATTCCTCTTCTCTATACCACTACGACGATGCTACGAATATAGTAGTAGTTGTGGTATAGTGCTTCTGCTACGGCTGTTGATGCGGGAAGAGGGAGAGTAGTGGGTGTAGGACGAAGGGGCTGCCATGGACGCGGAAGGGTAGATATGGAAGCAGCAGCAGCAGCAGCAGCAGTCCTCTGGACACCGCAGGCCCACCTATAACTACTACACAAATCTGCTCTACTACTATACTACACCAGTACCATGTATACGCAACCCGACGCTTTGCCTTTCTCTCTCTCTCTCTCTCTCTCTCTTCCTTTCTATGTGTACCCATTGCTGAATCTACTGCTCTAAATAATTCCGTAGCGATACGATTGCGCCTCTGCGGCTACCGACAGGAGCAGTTTCGGTCACAGCTCAACGTACACCACGGCTCGTCCCTGTCTCATCATACTTCCTCTCTTCGGCTCGACTATGTGTCTTCTCTACTAGGCGTTGCAGAATAGCGAAAGACGAGAATGTACTGTCCGGCTGACTGTCAAATAGCTTTGCTGGAAATACCTGCATCTCTTCTATTCCGAAGTTCTGCGGTAGGCCTATGTGTAGGCCTACTCTGTACAGAAATACAGGCTCCACCGATTGCATATGCATGTACTCTCAACCATTATCCTTTGAGGTGAACAGTCTCTGTTGTGAAAAGGAACCTCTGCTGTTGGTACATATCACATTATGTCTACTCCATCATAATACTAACGACCAGAGATGCATCAAGTATCCAATGTGGCAACTATAAGTAACGTATGCTGCTATATACCGTTTGGCAAAGGCTCAAGGTTCGATCGAAGAACGGAATGTCGTAACGGAAGGACCCGAAAACCCAATAACCCGTAAACTCATACTCACTCGTGTCGACGCGCCACCACCTACCGGCAATGCCGACGACGTCGACATCGACCTTTGCATAAATTCGCATAACGAACCGCGACACGATTTGCGTACCCTCGCACCTGTTTACAATGATACTCTCTGCCTTACACTCGTCCTCGCCTGCATTCATTCACCCGTACTTTCTCATCGGTTTTCAGGCTTATCCCTTGCAGTTAATAGGAATATGAAAGGATTGCTTTTTCGAGTTATTGATAACGAGGTCAGTGTGCTGTGTATCGTTCAATAATATTGTCAAGGTCGATTCAAAATACCACGAGCAATCCAAGTTTTTTTTTCATACATGTATCCGGCAGTGGAAATCGAACATTTTATGAGTGACATTATTGTCGTAATGTGCGTCATGACTTGGGATTATAAAGCCAATTATTGATTCAGTCGCCTGAAGCAATCCTGTGGACGGACTAGTGGTCTCGTTCAGTCACATATTTCACCAAGACGTCGTCACGTGCAGGTCAAATCCCTTGGGTCGAGGGTGATGTTTTTCTCTCTTGTCTTTGCCACATGAAAACTCCGTAGACCCTCAAAGTATAACGCTCCAAAGAAAGCTATGTGGCCTTGAATCCTGAGTTTGGAAAAAAATTGGACAGCCGTTGTCGAAACTTTTGCTTGGTGATCGTTGGTCCTGTGGTATTTTTTCGTGAGCATTCATCCGTTGGACACAGCCGTAACACAGTTATGGACGATCCATGGCAGGAGCGGAATCGGAAAAAAATGAGTTTATCTCTGCTCATCGATAGTGGAAAGGAATTTGGTTTCACAACAAATAAAAAGTTCATTTCACAATAAATAAAAAGTTCCCTACACTCAATGAAAGTTTTCGAAGGACTTCTCCGAAAATAATTATTCTGATCGTTTGGACATTCATTAACCAACAATCTTTCTTAACGAACTGACCAATCTTGATTTTTTACATTTCGAAAAATCTATTCTGCTCTTACCCGTTCGAGGAACGTCGATCTTTATTCTGAAAAACATTCAGAAAAATAGTTGGGGGGATTCTTCATAAAATATTAATATTTTTCTGACTTTCTCTCGACAATGAATCTGTCTTGTTACTCTAGGTTTCTGGTGCTGCTTTTACTCGGCTGCATCCGAGTAGAAGTGGAAAATAAAACTTCTTGGCTCCTAGAGGTTGAACACTAAGCCACTGACCATTGCTATCCCCCACTCGCGATCCATCTGTCCATCAGCCAATCTTCGTTTCAAGATGGAAGTGGAAAAGGCGCGTGGTGGTGGAGTCTTGGCTGCATGAATATAGCCAACATTAACAATCCCACGGCAGTATCTGTAGGTTCGGGTGCTTCCATTGAACCGGCAAGAGATTCTCTCGGTAACTGTGCTAGCTCGGTCTTTGTTTGTGCAATCGAACGCCAACGCAGTTTTGTGATTGCAAGCAGTTCTCTACTGCATATCGGCACAGATGGTTCCCTTGATCACGTTGTGATAATTATTCAGACGGATAACAATTATTTAGAAAAGATTCCATTTGAGAGGAAAAATTGGTAATAAAATCTTGAAGCTGTTTGGGGATGTTTTGATAAGTAAATATCGAGAACGTTATTTAGCGTTTCGTTTGGCAGGGAGATGCATAAAAGCTGATGCAGTAACATAACTCCAGAAAATATGTGTGACGGGCAACGACAGTATGCACGAGCGAACTCGTTTGGCCCGGAGGGAATCGCTGTAGTGATTCTCTCATGACAGCTCTTGCGAGAGAAGGATTATCGTAGCGGAGTACGCGAAGAGAAAAAAAATGAACACTTTGGAGAGGAGGGAGGGATGGAGGGATGCATGGAAAGGGATCGTTAGAGCCCTGGAGGGATATGCCTGTCACACCCACATATGGCGTGTGCTTTATGTTAGTACGGTACGTTCCCTAGCCCCTCGGTTATTGTATGAATATACATAACATGTTGTACATAGTGTAAGCGGGTACCTACGGTATATTTTTTTAAATGTCATATGTGAATCTTGTATGGAGCTCGAATGAAATGCGAACTGGTCAATTTTCATGGCAATTGTTTCATCCTCGGATATATACAGGCGAATCCTCAGCTCTCCAGAAGAACGTGGAATCCTTTGTATGAAAGCAGACGTTGAATTTGAAAGTGGCAATCGAAGGAGAATGATCGAAAGAAATTTGTACCTGCAATATGAGAATTGAAGTTTTGAACTGAGGGAGGAATGTTCAATTTTGGAAAATATGAGCACCACTGCATTTGCCATGTTCTGCTACCATGGGTTGGTTCAGCTTTCGCTCGGAACGTGGCAGTTTCCGGTACTGGTGAGAGAGCACACCCGGTGGGGCCGAAAGAGGGAGAGACGGGGGGCTTGCAGAGCAGGTACATCTAGATAGTATATATGTAGCATGGCTTCGCAAGCCCTCACCCTTGTTCACCTCATCCCCCTAGTGAGGTCTGTGGAGGACGAGCTTTGTGAGCGAGGGACGAAGCAGGGGCAAGGGAGAAAGGGACCATAGGACGAGGTTGGCGCTGGCATGCGGGGTAGTGGAGGATGAGAGAGGGGTTGCAGAGCCCCAGAACTTCTCTCTGTCGGTGCGGGCAAAATGGCCGCTCGACGAGACCTGGTGCTGGTAGATCGTTGTGCTAGCACCATAGCTGTCGGGTTTGCTGGTATCACGAAACCTACCTTCGCTCCTCGCAACCCCTCTGTGTACTCTTTCCTCTGCGCTTCCACTTTATCTTTCTCTCTCGCTCTCTCCCTCACAAACCAACAAGAGAACCCAGCAGCAACTTCCTCTGAAGGAGAACTCAAGGACATTCGATATCCTCCGCACATTTCATGGGGTCTCTCACACACCCGTTTCCCCTTGATCCTCTCTGCACAAGCCTCTGCCAGAAGACTTTTCCTTGGTCTTTTCACGAATAATGATGATAGCACAGAGTCACCAAAAAATCCCTTTCTTTCTTCCGTTCATCTAATTATTGGATTCTTCATTTTTTGTACTTTTCATCCAATAATTTTCTCAGTTTCAACTTCTCCGTCTCTTTCGGTCATTTTCCTTGCTCTAGTTTGAAGATTCAACAAAGAAAGTGACATGAAAGTCTGCGATGAATGGCGGACACATCGAACGATGGTCGTGGGAGTGTAGTCACCCTCTCTAACGATGGCTAAATGAACATTTCTCGTTACTAGCAATTATTTCATTATACATACGTTTTCGTATGAAAGTATTCACGTGCGGACCACCCCTCGCCACCGTTCATCCCCCTTTTTCTTCTGCAGACCGGATGCAGCGTTAATGAACGAGACATTTTTTTTTTTCCATTTCGTTCCGTTTCCGACCTGTCAGTTTATGAAATTCTGGCAAAATTGTATATTTTCACAATCAGTTTCCAACATGACTGCTAAAAGAAAAGATTAGCCCTCGTACGGTAATCCCTTAAGGGATCGAAGATTCAGGATTCCTTGACCAATAAATCCATCAATCATAATTCTGTTCCATTTAATGTTAACAACAAAGAGTACGACGTGAAAGATTACGAAAGGAGTTTTATGGATATTAATTGAAAAATCAAGGTCATCGTGTTGTGTGATGACAGAATTTCAACAACATTTTTCGATATGTTAGCCGAGGACAATAAATTCAAAACGATTTATAATTCATTCTCCAGTCAGTTGGATTCATTGGATTTATCGACCTCGTTCATATATGTTGGTACTCCGCACCGATGAAAGGTACTCACATTCACAAAACAGATTTTGTACTCACCCTCGTGACGATCCTTACTCGTGCTTTGTGTAATTGCGAGCATTTCCAGAGAAGACATAAAGCGTCCTGCTCCTGGGCCTGCGAGGCATCGATATCGAGCTGAGCCACTCGATGGCTTTGGACAAAAATGATAGTTGCTTCGCGATTACCTGCATGGGCCGCACGTTTTTATAAAATTATGGAGAACCAGGAATTCTATGCGTTCTGTTGAAACATCGGAACAATCACCTGGGCAAACAATTCTCGTTGATAAAATAAAATAAAGTTTAACAAAATTCAAACACAACCCCTTTGTTTCGTCAAATTCAATAAAAAGATGTGCATTAAGCTACACTTGGGCACATGAATAATTCGAATCTTCGGAAGTCCTCCGGTAAAATATTATTACTTGGTCAGATCGATCTCCATCAGGCCACGTAAAATGTTTATACCCGAAGAGACTATTTCTTCCGACATTCCTAATGATTGTCCGATTTTCGTTTCATTCGTTTGTGGATCCTGAAGTTGTCACAGCAATAAAAATGCAAGATAACGTCAAATTTGAAAATTACCCGTTTTTGCACCGTTAGTTATTTGGACCGCAAGAGAGCTGTTGTTGTTGACGAAAGGAAATCTTCGAATCAGACAAATCCATTGTGATACACAATGTTCGCGATTTCCTGTGATTCTTATTGTCAAAGTTAAAATGAGATGCTGCTGGCTATTCGTATAATCCTCAGCACCAATTCGGTGCAACTTTTCAGTGATTATGGTGTCCGTCGTGAACACAAGGTTTGCAAGTCGTCCGCAACTACAGTCGTCCGAGGCTCTGACAATGTTGTCTGCTGTTTCGTCCAGTTGGCTCGTTAGACTTGGCTTCCTGCTAGTTAAATAATTAACATTTTGGTCAGAGTGTACTTCGCTTTCTACCGTTGATGTCGCTCGCGCTCTCATCTCGTGCTCCTCTCTCCATGCTCTGTGCGTATAGATATACGAGCTCCAACGAATAGCCAAGCTAGCGTTGTGAACCCGTAACACGAGCTCGAGTTAGTCCACCTCTGCCATTGCCGCATGTTGTCCACTATACCTGACTAACTCTCGCACCCTTTCCGACCCTTTACCCTCCTCCTACGCGCCTACAAATGTATATATAGATATATACACATATGTATGTATATATAGCCGACTATATGCATGTTGTATGTGCACTCAGAGTACATGGAGTGCCATTTCCATGGGGAATCCCATGAAGAGTAATCCAGTTTCACGATTCGAAGATTGGAATATTAATCCCGCGGTTTTAGCATAGTTTCTCGTTTATCCCTATAAATTGATCATATTAAAAACAAAAGTTGTTGAAAATCCACGAGCACGAGGTTTGAATAAAAATAAAATGTATTATGCTTTCAATTTGTCACATTATTAAACGTTTAGGCTATACACTAAAAAAGAAATTTGGTTGAAAAACGTCGATATTTTGTTGAACATGGTAAACCAAATATTTTTGGATAATTTCAAAATTTTCGTAATTCTGGCAGTATATTTAATTTCTAACGGAACTGTCAGCAAAATTAACGATTGGAACGCAAACATTTTGCTTTCCGGAGAGACTTTCTAGGATATTTCTTGCTGCAATGACAACATTTTTGGGATTATTGAAAAAAAATTTAGTCGAACGTATCCAACAAAATATCGATCTCTTCCAAAAAAAAAAATTTCTCAGATATGTGCCGCTGAATCGACAACGGAAGTAGTTGGACTGTCGTAATCACAAAAATTCACCTCCTCCTCCCTTCGAAATGGCTTCATGAGATTCCCCATAACATTATGGAGTCAATTCTGTGCATTTTAAATAAATAAATGAAAAACCGTTATTTTTCTTCTTTTTGGAATGCCGGCTGAACTTGTGGAAAACATAATTTCACTGTAGTTGGAATAACCGATACGTGCTATATGGTACATGGAAGTTGTGCACCCTTATAGAGAGCAAGGCTCATGTACACGAACAACGAGATATATATGCAGTTGGTGGTCTGGTACTGCACCGCGGCCTGCATATTGCACCCCCTTACTGGGAAGGGACACAGAGAGCCCCAGCTCTATATAGAACCGTTTGGAATGGACTACGGTCGGAGCCAAAGCCCGGACGCTGAAATATACACCCTCAACTCGAATACGCGCTGGACGAGCGTTGCGTACACGTTGCGATAGAGCTGCATGACAGAGCGAGGGTACTGTTCATCCCCAACAACCACCTCACCACATTGCCATCCCCATATTCCCCTTTCGCTATACTTTCCGCTTAAAATGCTTCCTCATATAGCCCCGAGGAGAGACAAAGAGAACTTTATTCTCCGTTCCTCTATGATTATTGTTGCACGCGATGTATGCGCTTTATTTATGCAATCAAAGCAATGGTTTGTGTTTGAATTCCAATGTTAAAAAGGGTCAAAAAATATGAACAAATTTCATGGCTAAATTCTGCGTATAATTATTCTACATGGGCGATTATGAGAAATAAAATCGTCAAACACTCGGGTCTTTTGCGTCGGGTTTTCGAACACGCTGGCCATAACTGCGCAACATTTATGTACAATATTGTTAATAAGTTATTAACGAATAGAAGGGTTGCCACGTTGGTGTTATGTTTTCCTGAAGGAGGATATGATAGAAAAATGCACGAACAACTTAAAAAATTATGATTTGAAGGAACAAAAGGAAAAAGCATGAAGTGCCTTGGAAAAAAAAAAGAGATTATTTTTTCTATTTCGAACAACGAGCGCATCATAAACCACTCACGAATTCCATGCTCGTTGAGCGAATCATAAATGCGAACGGTTATGGAGAGTGGAAAAAAGTGTTTTCGGTGAGCGAGCTGGGTGGTTATTTTTCTGAACCTACATTTACGAGTTATCGTGATTATTTTTGGGTCATGAGGGTACCACGTAACGAGGGCACAATCGAAATTCAATGTTGGATCAAATCAACGCATTTACTTTCCGTTGCTTCGTATTTATGAAATTCATCAAGCACAAGATCGAAGAATGTCTTGGAACTTTTATTCCAGTTGGTACCGACTGTGAGAGCTCTGTTCGCAATGTCCAACAAGATCAGTCGATGTGTGACTCCTCCCTCTGTAAATGTTACAACACCCATCGAAATCCCTCGCATATAGACGCGTGTGTGTACACATGGTTGAGAGTTTCGAGAGAGATCAGTTCATGGAGATTCACACGGTTGCCTAAGTCCGTGGTAACCTGCTGGTCGTCGTCATTGTCATTGACCCTTTGGCCTGTACAGAGTCCTCAATTCGGAGATTAGGTGGAAACAATTACAGGACAACAGCGACGAGCAAGATAGGGAACCAGAGTGAGAGAGACCGAACGAGATGATGAGCAATAGAAGGAGCGAAATACAGCGGAGACCTTACGTTACAAAATGTACATCTCTTGGTGGGGGAGTCTCCGAGATCAGTTTCAATAGAGGGAGGTCTATACCGCATCGCAAGATCTAACGGAACAGTAGCATCGGAAACCTGGCTACGCAAGTTCTATAGCTCTGCTCGGGTATATCCTTCGATGGACTTAAACCGCGGTCGAACATCCAAAGCCAACATCAGCAAGACGAGCATTTCGAACCCTCGAGAGTTTCGGCTCCGAATGAGACCAAGTGATACGATGAAGATCTGGGAGATAGAAAGAGACCGAGAGGGTGAAATAGGGACCGATAGGCATGTCTAGTAAACGCTGAGGCGCCATCATGTCTGGACCCTAACAAGAAACTTAGCTTCAGCGGGCACAATCCTCTTCCTCCAAACTCCAATTCTTGTTACTCCCATACACATCCCCCCCACGCACACACACACATCTCGACACATAGGTATCCATGTTTGAATGTATGGTTATCCGGATCTGCAGAGCATCACCTCCCTCAATTTCTGTGCCCCTTCGATCTTGTACTTTGTCTGGGGAACGTCACTTTATTCTCTTCGTTCCAACTACAAACCTTGCATTCTACACCCTTGCCGATTGCGTTTTCATCGACCGGAATCGAACCTGCTGAATTTCATCGTAGTAATCGCTGGCTGTGCCTGCGGGAATCGCCCCGAAGCACACCTAGTTGGAGCTAAAGGGTAAAGCTAGTTTAATATGAAATGTTAAGAAATTTTTTTCAAAATCTTCAAACTTTGATTTTTAGAAAATCGCTGAAACTTTTTTTTTTTTACCAACTGCCACTCCAGCTCATTATCTTCGTTTTCGAATTATCTTTGAATTGGTACTTAGCGATTTTCGATTTATTATCATTTTTAGTTGCTTGTGAACTTTGAAAATATGACGAAAAATGTGATTTTTTGGTTTGGGGTCCCAAAACAAATAAATTATCGGAATGCAATACAGCCGAAAACCTAATTTGATTCATCAGCTTCATTACTGTGAAAGATTCATCAAAATTCGTTCAGCGGTTTTTGCGTGAAAAGGGCACAAACACAATTTTGTTGTAGAGTTTTTATAGGTATATAGAGATGGGAATTTAACGTTCACATATGTGTATGTGTATAATATATACATGGTTCGTTATGTAAGTGAATGGAAGAGCAAAACGACGAGACTCGAGACTCCCTACCAACATTGCGAGGGACAGGACCCCCTCGATTCAGAACTCCCTGTGAGCATATATAGCGAAGCTGGAAAGTACGAGGTACCCAAAAGTTCGAAAGAGAGTTGACAAAACTCCCCCCGGCATTCTCAACTATATATACCCAGTCGTGTGAAACTCACAATAAGGGAAAGTGCTGCCTTTTTATCTCTTTCTTATTTTTCCTTTCCATCTTCACTCGGTTTTGCCCACTCTCCGGCGACCAATGTTAAAACAAACATTTATGGGCCGAGAGACACTGCTCTCTTGGGCTGCGGTAGGAAAGCCTCGGAGTTACTGCTTTTTTACAAATCAAACGTAAATTGAGTATTACACAAATTTTACTCACACTACGCCAAAGTCCCGAGGGCGTTTACTTTTCACGTCATCCCGGATATTATCGATACTACGTGTTTGGTCGTGAGAGAAATTTTGTTGAAAATCGTCGATATTTTGTTGAACACGATAAACTAAATATTTTTCGATAATTTCAAAATTTCCTTTGTTTTGGCAGTATATTTGGTTCCTAACGGAATTGTCAGCGAAATTAACAATTGGAACGACCAAAATTTGCCGAAGAGACTTTTTAGAATATTTATTGCTGCAGTGACACTATTTTTGGGATTATTCAAAAAAACGTTTAGTCAAACGTATCCAACAAAATATCGATCTTTACCAACAAAATTTTATTTTCAGTGCGTAATGTCTGTTTCTTAGTTTCCGATCCGCTATTTTCTCAAATTTTACACGTTCAGTCGAAAAGTAATGCGAAACCTTGATTTTCTTTCATTACACGTTCTTTTTTAATAGCAAAGGCAATTTGTGAGTTTTAAGCCTGTATATCTGTGGGTGACATTTTTTGAGAGATTATAAATTCGGGAATGAAGATGAACGTTATGGTGCGGGGGTGGGAAAACCAAAAGGTGCAGTGAGAGGTTTGGGTATAGCAATGTATATAGGAAAATATATAGATCCAACGCACACACACATATTTTTTATTCGGTTCTTCGGATCATGGCCACGGGAATCTGAAGAAAAATATCTTTTTATGTCAAGCCGCCCTCTACCGGTCTGGTTCTTACGTATTTTCTCCCTGCGACGTGACCCTCAAAGCTCCCTTTGCTTTGGAAGCCTTTCTTGGCTCTCCTCATCCACGTTTTTTTTTTCTTGCCGTGTCAAGCAACCCTCCCAGTGTCCTCGTTCATCTTTCTCACTCCACTCGGCCTCACTTTGCTGCTGGAGATGGTCGGTTCGTATTATTCCAGCTTTTCGCGATTGCAAGAGACGCGACAGAGGCAAGCAGGAAAAAGTATAGTTAGGCGAGGGTCTTCGAAGACCCTGCGAGCCTCGGGTGTGGCAAAGTCCAAGATGGAAGGGACACTTCTTATATCATCTATACCAGGAGGAAGAGGTAGAGATAGTCGGAGAGAGAAAGATATCTACCAAAGCAGGTTTGGAGCCCTCGATCCCTGTAAATCTCGTCCGAGTAGTTCTCCTCCCCTTCAACGGAGACTTCTAGCGCGTGATCGATCTAAAGAAATAATGTCATTGAATGGAGTGTTTTACTAAAAACGTTCGAAATGGATGAATACTTAAATGATCAGCGTTTAAATCTGCCGAGTTTAAAGTCCGTAAGCAGACGAGCAGCTCCTTAAGAGTGTTTGCATAAAAATTTTTCCACGGATTTACATAAAAGTATTGGTAAATTGGAATGTCCGGTATGTAACAAAATGATTGAATACAATTTTGACCAATAACTTGCGCCTACATATTGCGAAGAGTGGTTTTTGGAATAGGACTGTAAGACGGTCGGTCGGTCGGTTCGGTTCAACCGCCCACAGGGAGCAGCCACCCTCGGACGCTATTACCTTCGTCCAGTGAGCGAGAGGGATAGAGAGAAAGAGAGAGAGAAAGAGAGACTGAGGGGTTGAGAAAGCGGCTGGTGGGTTTTTATTCTGGACGATCTAGGAAAATGGAGGGAATGAGAGAGAAATGGGAGAACCTGGCGGACAACGAAAGAGGGTGCGAGGTATAGTGCTCGGATGAGTACGAGGATACGGGTGCAAGAAGCAAGAGGGGGAATGACAAGAGAGAACGAAATGGCGAGCGAGTGGAGTTGGAAAACCCAACCTAAGAGACTTGGTCGGCATCAGCACGGAATCGAGACACTCGGGGCGAGCAAAGGCTGAAGGAGAATAAGGACGGTCCGAGGGTTCGCTGACAGGGAGACAGGTTGGGGAGGCTAGCAGGGTAGAAAGAGTAGAAAGAGGAGGAGGAGGAGGTGGAGGATGAACGTGGATTCTAAGGGAAAGGACGATACGAAAGACGAGGACGATGGAGCGCGGTGGTGGTCGTCAGAGAACAGCAGCACGAAGCTGGGAGATCCAAAAGGGGCCAAGCTCTCAGGGTATAAAAGAAGTAGTGGGAGGGTGCCTGGTATTTTCATCCAACCTCCCTCCTTTCGGTGGTATCTAACCACCCCGCTCCTTTCTTCGGTCTCTCGTAACCCGTGGTCGCTCGTCCGTATACCATAGTGGCGCGTCCTCCGAGTTACCCCTACGGTCCTCTATACCTTTCCGTTTCTCTCCATTTTCTTCGTCTTTTGGCACACACACACACACACATACATTTACACCGACATATACCCTTAAACTCCAAGAAAATGGTCTGCAGAACCATGAAACGGCCAGACACTCGCCCAGAACCAAAAGATACTGGTACACATTCATGTAGCCCAACTCGTATATTACCCTCTATTAGATCTGTAGCTGCATTCTGGCCATAGTCACGTATACCTGTATGCTGTGGTCTTGTGGATGAAAAGTACAGATATATAGCGGGTATTATCAGGTGTATACTGCGTGGAGTATATAGTACTTGGTAAATCGAGGTTCACGATAGCTGTACTATTTTCTTTCTCCTCCGATTTTCTTCTCATTTTGCTTGCTTCGAAAGATGACACTCTGACGCAACGAGGGATCGGTTACGATTCGTTTATTACACGAAGAAAAAACTACTAGGACTTATATGACAAAGGATATAAAACGGAGTGAGCGGAAAACCAGAGCGAGCATAAAAAAATGTATCAGCTTTGAGATTGATCCGCACGATTTCGAATCGAAATTTGCTCACAGCGAAAGGTCGCATCCACGAAGATGAGCACGAGTGACAAGACACTCTGTATACTTAGTTCATAGTTGATTACGCCCCTAGGGAGGGGGGTTGACAAGCACGCGGTTTGAGGTAGTCTAGTTTCACTCCCGTGGCGCGTATTGTATTTTTCATCACACCTGCACCCCAAGTTCAACTTTCCGAAATCTCCCGATTTGGTGAAAAGTTTATTTATGTCAACGTACTTGTGAACTTCTTCCCCGCACTCTCTTATCATTCTCGAGTTGTTCCATTTTGCCTGGACACGTTTCCACGTTGCTTGCCACGCATTAGGAACGCATCGGTGAGTGCTCGGGTTTTCTTGAATCTGAGGTTTTCGCTTTAGCTGTTATCAGCGTTAAGCTTGAGAGATGTACGAGTCCTCCGTTAGGAGTGACTGCGGAGGGTGACATGTGGCTTCCTTTCTTCGTGTTACGTATGAAGACAAGTATATGGATGGCATATAAAGAAGAGGTGAGCTGGTAAAGATGGCGAATATCGGGAGATTGAGGGAAGGACGAAAAGAAGGATATATAGCCTTAGAACATGGTGAGAAGTTCTCCATGCCACTTTCCGCTTCTATTGTGATTTATTCTCGCGATGAGGGTGCTACTATGATGTTATATGTATGTGTGTGGGGTATACGCTTGAGTAACAACGTGACCACACGCTATATAGTATATGTATATGCATATATACATTGATGTGTGTGTAGTAGGTTGGAAAGTATACGGGTTTAGGCTTTCCGAGCAAGATCCCAGCTTGCCTAGCTCTTTTGGCTCTTTCTCTACCTTTGCTTCTCGACGCCACGGGGCTAAGGCTGCTCCGCGAGATCTTTTCTCAACGAGATTACAAAGGATCGGGGGACCTGGTTCAAAACCCTAGCGAGATCCCTGACAAGCCGGGACGTGGAGCATTTCAAAATTCTCTAGTCATTTAGGTATGAAAAGTAATGTGTGGAATAGTCGTGGATTGAAGCTGCAATAGAGGACATGTTGGCGTGAGCGTTTAGATACAAATAGATGGCATTTTTCTCGAAGGACTCGAAGGCGGAATAGGAAATTTAATTTTGGGATAGTGCGTGCGGCTCCTTGAATCGATACGCGCTGTGGATTTTCTTCTCACGCAGCAAAGAGAATCTACTGGCGTATGAAAGGGAAGAAATAAATAGGCGAGCGACAAGACACGGTGGGATCTTGATTCGCATCAAGGAAAAGTTCGGATGAGTGCAAATGGTTGAACAGAACTCGGGAGAAGACTTAGACTCTCTCGTCTCCACGGTCGATGAGTGTCGTGTGGCAAAGTATATGGAAAGGACGAGCGAGAAAAATGGGAGATGGCTTTGTGGGAGAGGTACATGGGAGTCAGCAGATAGGGAAAAAGCGTCTTTTCCGAATAGGGCCTCTCTATTCTCGTGGGTGAGCTGGGTTAGAGTTCCATATCTTTTTCATGAGGGGGGAGGGGATCGGTATCACCGTAGCCTCTGGTCGCAGAGGCTCTCTTCTCTATGCCTCGAGGTTCGCCAGTATGTCGCACAGCAGCCTCTCTGCTCGTAGCATTGGACGCTAGAGACGAGAAGGAAAAACTCCGGTGGCACATCCCGATAGTCGAGCACATCTCTGCCAGTACGTAGGTGGAAGTTTACTATGGATAGGATGTATTTGGTTGCGTGCGTGGATAAATGTATGTGTGCGTACGATGCCAGAGGGATATATACCGTGTGGAGTAGGCGAAAGCGCCCTTATACGTGCTTCAGTGCGAGTGGGTTTTCGCTGAGAGCGCGGGCACGAGCGAGTGCGAGTAAAATTGATGATGGAAGGAAGAAAGAAAGACAGAGAGAGAGAGAGATAAGCATATAGGAGAGAAGCAAAAGTAGAAGAGTGTTTATGTGTGGAAGGACGAAGGAGGTCGGCTCGGGAGAGCCGTTTCACCGCACGGACCATCCTATATTACGAAAGTCTCACTCGCGTTCCCTTCCTCCTCTTTCTCGCTGCTCCAGCTTTCTCCAGAGCTGTGCTTTCGCTCCCTCTGGCTCTATGCTGCTGCTGCTGCTGCTGCTGCTGCTGCTGCTGCTGCTACTGCTGCTGCTGCTCAGAGAGAACCCTCTCTCTGGTGCTCTAGTCTTTTCCCTTGCTCATACCCTCATCTCGACTTTCTCTGCTGCTTGTATACCTCTCTATCCTCCCCCTTCTCTTTCTTCATCCTTCTCATTCCGTATCTCCGTTGCTCTCTATCTCTACGATGCCCGCGTTATATCCCTCGTCGCTGCTTCTCTCCCATACCATCCTCTCGGCTCGCCCGAACCACGCGAGATGAAACCCAACTTCCCTTCTGTACCCTTCACCCTCTAACCAACCAACCAACCAACCACCCATCCACCCATCCACCCACCACCTTTGCTATATACTCTCTTTCGCTTCTCTACCTCGCCGACTCGCCGTCGCCGAGTCCAGGAGTCCTTTGGGGCCTGAATCGGCGCTGCCAGAGGTTGGGTGAGCTCGAAGGGTGGCTTGTAGCAAGCCAGGGGTTTGCGAGGAGTTGCGGGGTAAGGACTCCGCGTTCTGCCAGAGAAAGCTCTCTGCAGGGAGAGGTTCGAGCCATATATAGAGAGTTGGAAAAGCGAGGAGCTGAAAGAGGATGAGGATGAGGGAGAAAGGAGAGAGAGAGGGTGGCTTGGTACGAAAGCAACGAGATCAGCTCTAGGGCGGATGGAGTGGAAAACGACGGAAGGTGGAAGGATACGAGAAAGAGGAACGTGTCCGAGTGGAGAGTTCTCCGATCCTCGACGTTCATTCATCTATATACATCTCCCCATACATAGTAACTCGTGCACTGGCGCCGCAGGCAGATATTAATTTTACGAGAATCCCTCTCCTCTACTCTCCCTCTCTCTCTCTCTATGTCTCTCGTCCACACTAAACTCAACCGCCACCTGTACTGACCCAAGAGATGGACATACGGAGTGCTCTACCCAAGGCATATCTCTCATATATTTGTTGCATGTAATATCAAGTTGATAAACTTGCAGCAAAATACGTGTATGCAGAGAAATACGCGTTGAAATTGCGACAAGTAAGCGTAATATTTAAAAACGTGTTTACCACTGAAAGCATGCAATAAAATTATGATGCTGACATCAGGAAGTTGCGAAATGCCATTTTTATTAATTTCGGAGGATATTTCAAGAATTCGTCAAGTATATCTCATTTTTATAGATGGTTGCCTTTGTCAAATTTCGTTTTTGATTAACCAACTCGTGGACGTTTCAAGGAATTTAGCGAAGGTCATAAAGTATGTTGTGATATATTTTCAATAGAGGATCAGGAATACCGAAGATTGCTCGTCCAGGTTGAACGTTGTTTGGGAGGATGGAGATTTTTTATGGAAGCTGAAAATTGGGCAAGAGCCATCTTGACTGAAGTCTTTCTGAGGTAGTTGGGCTTTTGGATCGAATGGCTCGTGGCTCCCTATGATGACGGGGTCGTGTAAGAGTTACATATATAGAATCTTGAGTAGTCCGCGCATATCTATATATCCGCGAAGGGCGGTTTTGCTGCTTCTTGCGTCTCCCCTTTTTGCCCCACTGCACGACGAGCAACAAAGATGGCGATGTGCACGAAGAAAAAGACGCTATGGCGTATAAGCCATGGTGAACACGGACGGATGAAAGGGGGATTGCGCATGAGGGAGAAGAGGACGCCCAAAGACGTTGGCGCCGTTAGGGTCGAAGGTAAAAGGACCCGAGAAAGAGGGACTGTCGTAGTCGTCCTTCCAACCGAGTCTACGCGGCGTAACATCGCCGGAGTTGTCGGTTTCTACAGCACGTGATATTAATTTCCCCAAGTCTTCGTAACCTCTACTTTTACCCTTGAGAAAGCTTCCAAATCCGACTAAAATTTCACGACAAGTCATCCAATGCAAAAATTCAACGTTTCCGTTACTTTCGTGATATGCTTGGATAATAATTTTCGAAGCCGTTCATATCTGTCATACCGTGATCTGTGCCATTTCAGAAAAGCTCCATAAGTGGTCTGAAAATGAAATTTTGTTGAAAAACGTCGATATTTTGTTGAACATGGTAAACCAAATATTTTTGGATAATTTCGAAATGGATGTTTTGTTGGATACGTTCGACTAAACGTTTTTTTTTTTAATAATCCCAAAAATGTTGTCATTGTAGCAAGAAATATTCTAGGAAGTCTCTCCGAAAGCAAATTTTTGTCGTTCCAATCGTAAATTTTGCTGACAGATCCGTTAGAAACAAAATATACTGCCAAAATAACGAACATTTTCAAATTATCAAAAAATATTTGGTTTACCATGTTCAAAAAAATACCAACGTTTTTCAACAAAATTTCATTTACAGTGTAGAGAAATGAACTTTCCTCGCTAATGAGACGAATGTGACAAGAATCTCAGAAAATGACAGGAGATTAATTTCATCAACACGAGTGTACCTTTTCAATGTAATTGCACAGAAGCGCAGCAGGTATGTCGTTATTGCCATCATTTTGCTGTGTTCAGGGGATAGTTATAGTATTTGCGTAGCGAAGAAAATCGAAGGGGTTGGATGGAGAGAAGAGGGGGATACGACGGGGGCGCTGTAACGATGGCGTTTCGCAACCACGAGGAATAAACAATCTTCGAGAAAAACAGCAAACGCTCAGCGAGAAGGGTGCGTTGTAGGATTGGAAGGAGGTAAAAGAGCAAAGGGAGTTGGCGGGTATGAAAGGAGCATGTAACCCTCCTCGAAAATGATTTTCCGAGAACGAAGCGAACTGTGCGCAAACGAGTAAGGAACAGGCACTGCTGCTTCCGGCTGGCACTGCTGGTGACGAGGCAAAGGAAAAGGATGAGGCACGCAAGAGTCTAATAGGAGAAGGAGAAAAAGGACAAGGATAGAAACTCAGCGAGAGCTATGTGTCCGCGGATGGTGGGCGAGACTTTCCTACGAGGGGTGAAAATGGGACCTTCGTGACTGGATTATCATTGGGGAAGGGGAAGCTCCTTGGGAGCGAAGGGTTTTCGTGGAAAAGCGACGAGATAAGAGCAAGGGACGTTGGATGGAACAGCAGGGACGAAGCGGTGAAACGGGTGGAATAAAAAGAACCGGAGAGCGAAACAGAGCGACGGGAGGAGCGAAAGAAAAAAAGAGATTCGGAGTGCGAGGGCAAGATATACGCGTACGAAGATAAAAAGGGAAAAAAGAAGAGCAAAGAGTGGGACGAGAAGCATTTTTCGTCGGTTTCGTTTTTACGCCCGGGCAATTGCGGCTCTTACGGTATTTCTAACTACAAATTGTGCGCCCAATCGGCGTGGAGAGACCCTCTTGCACTATTGCCATCATCAGCCTCCAGAAAACGTGGAATAATAAACAGACTTTGAAAATTCCAGCAAAAAGACACGCCGAGAAAACGATCGCATCCTAAAATACTTTTTCTTATAAACCTCTTCACACGGTACAAACCATAATCGCACTCGCACATGTAAAATCATTGGAAAATTATATTCCCAGAAAACTTGATTCTGAATAACCAAAAAATGACATTTTTTCAAAACTCTCGTTACGATGACTGCGGAACATTCCCAGAGATGGAAAAAGTTCGAGAGCCCGATGAATCATGGATGAGAGTAAATTGGATAGAAATAACCAGAAACAACTTTTCCCATCAGGATTTTTTAGAAAAAATCCCTAGCCAGGAACCGAATTAATAAAAAAATTCGTTCGCGACAACATATTCGGGTCGAGAAACGTAGGCATCCTTCTCGAACCGGAAGTGGGCGTAAAAGGTAGTCTCTTCGCGTTATCTTTCGTACACATAAGCGGTCAAGCCGGCCGAGCCTTTTGGGTAGTATCGACGAGTTGATAGCGATAGCCAGCAGATCTGATGGGGAGTCTGAGTTTCTCCTAAAATCTTGCTCATTTATTCCAATCTCCTGAAGAGAACATCGCTGAACGAAAAATTCCACCAGTTTCCCGAACGTTTCTTTCACGACTTGGAAGAAAAATCAATTTTTCCTTCCGCAATTTTTTTCGCATTGTAAACGAGTTAAAAATTACAATCGTCATGGTGTGACCATAATTGTTTCTTCTTGTTATTCACATTAGCTCTGATACTTCCCTCAGGATATTGTTGATCAAGGCATATAAATCTCTCGTTCTTCTCCGAATATTTACAAAGTCCGTTGCGGGGGAAAACTCGAATAACAAGTCTTAAGATGAAACATCCTTAATAACGGGTGCAACCAGCCTGCCTAACGACATGTGCGTTCTTTTCTACCGAAAGCGTCGTACAACGTACGACGCAAGAATTGGTTCATAAATGTTATTTTTATGTACACATTTTTATGTGCACATAGGCACATTTGACAACAGCAGGATGTATAAATTATGCAGGACTATTTAAAGATTTTAGGGCCAGTTTGTGCAAGCCATTAGATTGCCCGAGTTAGTACGCATAAGAGACGAGCTCTCGACCGGGTCGACGATTTTTTTTCCTGTTTTGTCGCTGCTATGTCCGCCTTTTTCATTTTCTTTTGTCTCCAGTGGCCTGTGTGTTTGCGGGCGTGAGTATTTGTGAAGCCCAAGCAAGAACATAAACGCGATGCGAGAACGTGACGAAGGGCAATGCAGGGGGAGGGGGGAATGCATCGTGAATATTAGAGCGATATAAATTGTTGCAGTCAGCAATGGCCACGAGTTTCAAGTCTGCTTTAAATTTTCAAGATGTTGAGTGCCTATGAAAATTGTTAATGTTAATTTTTCAATAAAGAGCTTCTTAATCTTCGTGAAATTTGTACACAACCTCTTGGATACTTCATGTAAAAACGTATCAAATTTTAAGAATGACTTGAACCACCTCAAGAGTTGAAATAAAAAATGATAAGAAAATTCTAAAAATTTAGTATGTTTTTGTGTGAAGTATTTAAGAGGTCGTGTAAAAATTTCCGACGATTAGAAAGCTCGTTATTAAAAAATTAACATTTTGTTGAGAACAATTTTTTAAACAAATACACAAAATATTTATCAAAAAACTTCGGTTTGTTTCCATTGCTTTCAGTATATTGTAGATATTAAAAAACTGAGCGGTAAAAAAAAACTTATCGCAAAGTATTATACCAGTTTCCATAAGACTACATTTGACTACATTTAATTGATTAATGTTAATTGTTCAATAACGAGCTTCCTAATGGTCGTGAAATTTTTCTACGATCTCTTAAATACTTCATACAAAAACATATCAAATTTTTAGAATTTTCTTATCATTTGTGATTTGGAACTGAACATCCATAAAGCTCCCGGCCGCAGAAAAGGAATTAAGATCGCGAGCTTCGCTCATTTGCAGCAGCCACACGGATCACCGTGACTGTATTCTCGATTATAGCGTTTCCTTGGGATACAGACCCATCGCAGACAAAGTGACAACACAATTTATTTTTTCACTTTTCATTAACATTCCCCCATCGTTCCTTATCTCCTTCCCCTCGTTTCACTAGCTGTAATGATACAACTTAGCTAAAGCCATTTCTTGTTATTATATTTGTATACACAATTGGCATCGCAGGAGCCAACACGAATTCCTGATCCTACAGTCTCACCCTTATCATCTTGAACCTTCGACCTTAATTCCAAAGCACAGGGTTGGCCACCGATATCGGGGGTGTGCGGATTCTGCTCGGCGACCACCGCTATACCGCGGGAATATCTCAGCGGTCACGAGACTAGACAATCCTCTATCGGTGGTCTCTAATTACTGGTGTCCTACTGCGGGCTTTGGGCGATCTCCTTGATCCGCCGTGTCCTCGAAATCAAACGTCTATCTAAGAATATCCTCAATGAAAATCAGATCAATCAGACTCTGGTAATGTTTCCCATAATGCATAAGATCGAGGCCTGAAAATCTCTTATATGAAGTATCAATTCTGTACGTAATGTTGGAGCGTGACAAATTTGACAAAACCTTATAGAATATTCTATATTTAAGGGCCTACACTTCGGTACACTGAATTTGTTGGTAAGTCATTGGAAAAATGGGTTTGACGTTTATAAAGAAATTCACTGACACCAAAATGACTTTTTACGAATCGCCACTGTTTTTTCTGTTAGCAACAAAACTTTTTTGAAAATTTTTTCAATACTCCAGGCTGGTATTTTTACAGCACATATTTTTTTATCAATTTCACGTCCCTGTATAGAACTCATGGAGAAATAATACGTGCAATAATAAATGTTCATATATAATCGTGGATTTGAAATGTATTGGGTTCGCAGCTCATACGGACGTGGGTGTATGCGGTATAGAGTCGAGGCCACGTGCTATTCATGACGGGAAGCTGGCTGAGGTGGTCTGCGGTTATTTTGGTGATTGGTTTTATCTCGCTGGCAACGGTGCGTGACCTGGACCATGCTCGTGGATCCAACGAGATGTGTGGCAAGGCACACACAACAAAGAATTGTTTTTCTCTGTTATTCGTGCTCTTCCCATGTACTTGCAGTTTCTATGCCAACAGAATGGAAATTCTAATGTGTATGGTTTTCCAGAATTCCATTCCAATCGCGATTAACATGTGCTTAATCGTTAATATAGTTGACTGGCTTTCCGAAGTTTGGACTGTCGTTATGAAAAATAATAAAAGGTGGAACACAAACAATTTTCATCATCTGGGAAAATAATTGGGGGACTTGAACATTTATACTTTTTTTATTTCGCACTTGGTGCAATTTTTCTGTAAGAAAATCGAAGCTCAAGTATGCCGAGGACGAAATAAGTTTTGGCAATTTTCACGTTTTGTTGAAGGAGATAAAACTAATCGATAGAATTATCTGGATGTCTCGCATTGAAGTTAAAATCGTCAAGAATTCTGGTCTCTCGAAGCGATTAATCTGCAGTTTATTTTTAAAAAGTGGAGGTTCCCAATTGTTAGCTCAATTTATCATTATTCATTGTTTTATCTTGGATTAAAAACTCAGTATATTTTTCTCACCCATACTCATGCGAACCCAAAACATTTTAATCGAAGAGCAGTCGCTCTCAAGGTTCTGCGCATAAACGTGGTATGAACCCTGTTTTTTTGATAAGGACTGTGAATAAGCTGGCCTTATCGACTATGACTAGTCAGAGTAAGAAGAAATATTGTGGATACGTATACTGAAAATGAAATTTTATTGAAAACCGTCGATATTTTGTTGAACACGATAAACCAAATATTTTTGGATAATTTCAAAATTTTCGTAATTCTGGCATGATATTTGGTTTTTAACGGAAGTGTCAGCAAAATTAACGATTGGAACAACAAAAATTTGCTTTCCGGAGAGACTTTCTAGAATATTTCTTGCTGGAATGAAATAATTTTTGGGATTTAAAAAAAAAACACGTCTAGTCGAACGTATGCAACAAAATTTTCTTTTCTGTGTAGCGTAAAGTTTTTTCCTGGTTACTCTAGCCACTGAACCAATCGGCAATCAGCAATTATTTTTCGGCACCCAAACTAGAGCGCAAGGGAAAAAGCGAGGACGAGAAACAAGAAAGGTCGTGGGATAGAGAACGAAAGAGTACTCTGTTGAACGAACCGCAAATGCAAGAAGGAAACTGCACTCGGACAGGTTTCACGATTCTGCGAGGAAAGCACAACCTTCGTTTAAAGGAGCAGGTTCATGCTGTTCAAGAGATCGGAGCCGGTAAAAGGAGCTGATCAAGGGAATAGAAACACTGGGTGCTTTTGACAAAGGGTAAGAACTGTCACGTAAGAGTAGCGAAGCGAAGAATCAGGCATCAAGGATCTAATAGCAACAAAAGTTCTCTATATGCAACGATACATAATAGACTCAAGGTTGTGATACGCTGGCAACTCACACAGTGTCTTTCACGTGTGTAAGTATATATACAAGCCTCTCGCTTTTTGCTCGATCAGGAATAAGGACGAAACGCATCTTGGATGAAAAAACGAGTAAATCGTTTGAAAGGACGTTGTCCCCAGTATACGAGCAATGTATATGTTCTGGATCGGTGAATTATGAATATATAATTAGTGAATTACATACCTGAGAAGGGCTCTTGGCGAAGGGTCCGATAAGAACTCAAAATTATTCGAAAAACTGGTTGGAATTTACAGTGCTGCGAATATTCAGTTGAAAATTAAAAAAAAAACCTGTGACGAAAAAATTAATATATTCAATCGAAAAACAAATAAATTTATAATTTATAAGATTTTTTTTATGCACGCAGAATGCTGTAATGAATTTTTACGAATTTTTGGATTGAATAAAAATTCTGATGTTCGTAGAAGAAAAGAAAATGCCGCATGTTTAAATGGACAAATGTATAGCACTGTGTGTAACAAGGACGTCTTGCGATAAGCGGGATTCCCCGTGGACCGAGCGCCGCATCAATGCAAAGCGACGACGAGAGGGAAGTCTCTGAAAATAGCAGAAAAGATAAGAACGAGCGAAACGTAAGAGCACGCGGAGAAGCCGTCATTGCGCGCAGTGGAACGCGTTAGCTTACAAAATAGTTTGCATCCTCTAGTTATTTTAGCCTCCGCACAGTCACATTCAGTGTTTCAAATCAGGAACCTAACAAAATATTCGTAGACAATAAATCTCTACGACTTTATTTACAATCACTGAATAATTGACCGATTGGCAGAGTCTGCTTCAAAGAAAACTCATCGATACTGAATGAAAATTGCGATTCTTGAACGAAACATTACATTTTTCAAAAAAACGCAAACTTTCGTCATTTGCTTTCATGGAGTTGCACGGAAAAGAAAATTTTGTTAGAAAAGATCGATATTTTGTTGGATACGTTCGACTAAACATTTTTTTTTAATAATCCCAACAATGTTGTCATTGCAGCAAGAAATATTCTAGAAAGTCTCTCCAAAAAGCAAATTTTAGTCGTTCCAATCGTTAATTTTGCTGACAGTTTCGTTAGAAACCAAATATACTGCCAAAATAACGAAAATTTCGAAATTATCCAAAAATATTCGGTTTACCATGTTCGACAAAAAAACGACGTGTTTAAAAAAAAAAATCGTTTTCAGTGTGCTTCGATGCTCTCGTTTCTGATGAGTTGCGTTTTTCGAGCTAACGCACATCGCACGCGGTTATATCCGTCGCGTTGTATTACATCGAAGTATAAGGACGAATAATATAGCTGTACAGTGTCACAGATTCGTGTGTACGTAAAATTGTCCTTGACGTGGAAAGCGCTGAGGCAAAGCCAGGACTTTGGCTACGCGGAGTTTGGTTGCCGAGAAAGTTCGGATCTCTTGGGTCTATTACACGACCGGTAGAGAAACGGTACGAGAGTTTGGCCGTTTACCAAAGGACTCGCGCGTCCTCGTTTCAAGTATCAAATATATATGTGTATGGACAGAGTTATATACATTTATATGTAACAGCAAAGACTCTCCAATCCTCAACGAATTCAAAACGTATTGAGGCTACTCCGTGCGCCATCCCCTCCTACAAACAGGCTCCAATCGGCTCACGCCTGTTAATTAAACGGGAACATGTCCGGAAATACGTGCTTATATAATCGCCGACATAGGATTCCCATACGTGAAAATACGCTCATCCAGATCGTACGATAATTATCAAGTGGGTTGTCATTTAAAACTGAATTAAAAAATAGTCGGTCGAATGTTATAGTTGTTAATATTTTATGATTCTCTTCGTGAGGCGATCAATCTTATTTTTTGTAGTTTATTAATAAGGCCGATTAGTTGATGAAAAATGCAGAATGATATTGAATAAAATGAAATTATTTTACTAATTGGAAAGAGACTCAAGAAAATTCAGTCAAGGCGATTTTATGAAAATGTGGGCGATTAAAAATCGTACGTTGCTAAGCATCTGACCCAAGACTGACCTCGTCGTTCGTGCTGGCAGCGACTGGGAAAGAAACAGATGGGAAAACGACATACACGGAGCGATAGACCGAGAGAGAAAGAGAGAGAGAGAGAGGGAAGAATGAACACACTGCACCCATAGACACAGATACACTACTACGCAGCAGCAATTGCGGATAAGCGAGAGAGCTGAGAATTTCTATCGCTGCGTGATACGAGCTGTATGAGGAGAAGATCTACTGCATACAGCAGCCACCCCCGAGGCCACCGTAGACATGCACTGTAAATGAAATTTTGTTGAAAAACGTAGATATTTTGTTGAACACGATAAACCAAATATTTTTGGAAAATTTCGAAATTTTCGTCATTTTGGCAGTATATTTGGTATCTAACGGAACTGTCAACAAAATTTACGAATGGAACGACAAAAATTTGTTTTCCGGAGAGACTTTCTAGAATATTTCTTGCTGCAATGACAACATTTTTGGAATTATTAAAAAAAAACGCTTAGTCGAACGTATCCAACAAAATATCGATCTTTTCAGTGTGAGGACCAAGAAACTCTTTATATATCTAGCTGCACATCCATACAGCATGAGATAATATATAACATACTATATAATATATAATATAAAATATAAATGTATGCGTGAGTCAGAATACGTGTGAAATGTGTTGCAACGGTGTATGCACGGATGCACGTGAAACGATGCAATGCCGAAGAGTAAGCTGGTGCCCATTGCGGGTGGGGAGTTTGTCTCTATTCATTCTTTTCGCATATTTTCTTCATCGAGTTTTTTTTAATAGCCACCTCTCCAATGCCAGAGTCTTCTATTACGCGTGTACGGGCTTCAACGGCGCCTTGTCCGTGCTTCTTGCTGGTATTAGCCAGAAGCAAGGATGGGAATGTATGAGAGGTTGAGGTAGCATGACAGATGAAAGAGGAGGTGGCAACGTGGCGACCATGTGTGGCTATTCGACAAGGGCACCCAGAGGAACTTTGTAACAGTGAAAAACTCGAGAGGACTGTAGAATTTATGGAGAGACCACGGGGGAGCAGCATATACATAATTTTCATGCCAAAATCTCAATTGGACGCACCTAAAAGTTTGTTGTTCATCTCGTTGTCATTTGAAATTGAAAACGTTCGATCATTCATTTTTTTATTATTACTGAAAAGAAAACTTTGTTGGAAAAGATCGATATTTTGCTCGATACGTTCGCATAAACGTTTTTTTTTTTTTATATTCCCAAAAATTGTGGCATTGCAGCAAGAAATATTCTAGAAAGTCTTTTCGGAAGCAAATTTTTGTCGTTCCAATCGTTAATTTCACTGACAATTCCCTTCGAAACCGAATATACTGCCAAAATAACGAAAATTTTGAAATTATCCAAAAATATTTAGTTTACCGTGTTCAACAAAATATCGACAATTAGTTTTATTATTGTTTCGAAATAAAAAGACGAAATAAGCGAGCGAGATTGTACGAGTCAGAAATTCATCCAATATCGTGATGAAGTAATATTCAGTTGGAGTGTGTCGAGCGTTGGTTTACAAAGCTTCAGGATTGTCTTGGACATGAAAAAGATTAAGCGGAAAGACTAGAAGACCGAAGACCGAAGGGGGTGAAGGAAACGGAGGGTTTATTAGAAAACGACAAAGGGAAAGGACTTAGCGCCAATTCGTCGTAGAAAGGACAGGAAGGGTATAAGCTGTAGAAGAAAACGTGATCTCTTTATTTTTGTGTCTTACCCTCCGCTGCTCATACACTATGGATCTGTATGTACACGTACGTACACGAAATGTATAGACACATGAAAATATCTGTATTCTCTAGCGTTTTCTTCGTAGTTCACGGTAAAAAGGTAAGAAAGGAAGAAAGGACCACATTGGTCACGGACAATCTGTACATCCAGACCCAAAGAAATACATACGCAGGACATTCTCCGCTACACGCTAAGACAACAGGATCGGAATTTCAAAATCGATTTTCCTCAGAGTTCCTTAATTCTCGGGGTTTTCAAAGATTTTGAAGTTAGGAAATAATTATGTGGAATGGATGGCTGGACCATTTAGTAAATACATGAAAAAAAAAGTGTTGATCGTAATTTTCACTCGAGATCACAATTTGCTAGTTCGGAGAAGGAAATCCCTTTCGATGCTTATCTAGAAAGTTTATTCCGTCTCCATGGAACTTGTTGTTTTCCTAATAATATAGAAAATTCTGGATCACGCTTGATCCTGTGATTTTGAGGATAAATTTCGAAACTCGATGAATTCGATGGGCTTTGTTTGAAAAGTTTGTTAGAAAATTGGTTGTGGATCGAAAAACGAGAATCTTGTGGAAATGATCGATCAGGTGGCTACGATGTAAATGAAATTTGTTAAAAAACCTCGATATTTTGTTGAACCAGGTAATACAAATATTTTTCGGAAATTTCAAAATCTTTCTAACTTTTGCAGCATATTTGGTTGCTAACCGAACTGTCAGCAAAATTAACGAACGGAATGACAAAAATTTGCTTTTCGAATAAGAGAATTTGTAGAATATTTATTGCCGCAATGATAAAATTTTTGGGATTATTAAAAAATAAACGTTTAGTTGAACGTATCCAACAAAATATTGATCGTTTTCATCAAAATTTTGATTTCAGTGCTAGCATAGGATCCACCTTGAGGAAAAGTCCATCCTCTGGTATCTGAGAGCGGAGGTTGAGCTTCACTGTGCTGAGAAACCGGAGCTAAGGGGGACGATGGAAGGAAGGAAGAAACGAGCGAACGAACGAAGGAACGAACGAACGAACGAACGGTCTCGAGCAAAGGTATATACGGGGGCTATAGAGCTCCTCATCGCGATGAGACGAGAGACGAGCGGCACATAGAGGGTTGGAAGAGACGGGATAGCGGTAGAGCCAGCAGCAGGGGATGGGGGTGGTAAGGCAAGAGAAAGCGTTGTGGAGTTCTCTTGGCATCGTAGAGTCTCAGCCGAGAGAAAAAGCGAGAAAAGGGGAGAGAGCCAAAGGAAGAGAAAGAAACAGCGAGAGTAAAAAAGGAAAAGGGAGAGAGAGCCAGTGGACGCAGGGAGAAGAAGAGGGCGAAGGAAGCCAAGGGAGAAAGCGACCCACACCCCCGCCTGCTCACCACCCCTTTTCGTCCGCACTGGACTTGACTTTTTTTAGTGAGCCTCGGAGATAGACGAGGATGGGGTGGTAGAAAAGGGAATAGGGTGGCACAAGGGGGGCGGCTTTGCTGTGCTTGGATGGTGTGTTCCGTGTGGAACGACGAGAAACATAGAGAGAGCGGTGCTGAGAGGAGAGACGCAAGTCAGGGGGATTGAAGGAGTGAAGGGTTGGGCGACGAGGGGCGAATGGGAGAGAAGCCCGGGGGGAGGAAAGAGGAGAGAAGAGCTCCGGTGCCACGGTGCGGAGAGATCCGTATATAGGGGTGCCAACGGGCAAAGGATAGGGGAGGGTGAAACGACGCACCATCGCCCAGGCAGCAGAGAAAGAGAGACAAAGAGCTAGAGAAAAAAAAGAGAGATACGAGAAGAGCGTGTATAGAGAAAAGAGCCTTCGGAAAAGCCCAGGGGTTTTCTAATGCGCTGGAAAAGAGTGGACTTTGTTCCAGTAGCTAGCGATGACATACTCGTATATAAGAATTCAACATTTTCTGTTCCACGACGTTGCGCTTGTTCCTTATAGATCGATACACGCAAGTTAATTTCAATAGCAGCTCATAATTTTGTCTAATCGTCACATAAACAGAGACTGATAGAAAAATCCATGAAAATTTTGTTGGAAAAGATCGATATTTTGTTGGATACTTTCAACTAAACGTTTTTTTCAATAGCCCCAAAAATTTGGCATTGCAACAAGAAATATTCTAGAAAGTCTTTCCGGAAAGCAAATTTTTGTCGTTCCCATCGTTAATTTTGCTGACAGTTCCGTTAGAAACCGAATGAACTGCCAAACTAACGAACATTTGAAATTATCCAAAAATATTTGGTTTACCATGTTCAACAAAATATCGAGGTTTTTCAACAAAATTTCGTTTTCAGTGCATTACCACAGGAAAAGTAAAAATGCCCTAATCAACAACTGTTCAGAATCGTTCAATTAAATTGATCCACTGTTTATTTTTATATTAAAATTATTCTCCAGATCAACTTTTGCCATCACTTTTTTTTAAGACTAAAAATTTGATAATTAAGAATATTATTAAATTGAATGGTTCATCATAATCGACAATAAACTATTTAATTTACTAATATTCTTAATGATTAAGAAATTATCCTTAATAATTATGAATTCTTAAGTAATTATTTTATCATTATCGTAAGATCGCTGAGTGGATGCGTAATTTGTACGAAAACTCTATGCATGCTTGTGGATAAATTGGAGCGTTTAGTCGGTGGGGCTTAGGCACGGGGAAAATATATTTCATTGCAAGGGGCGGAATAAATGCATAATGTAGGTCGTGCGACAAAAAGAATAACGGCTGCAGCAGCGATGCTTTTTTTTCGATACTCAATTTCTCTCCCTTTGTAGTAATTGACTTATTACGTAATTGGGCATCAATGATCATACTATTTATCCTCTTTCCATCCATCTACATGCTCGACTTAATGACAAGGCTTTGCGGCCAATCCTAATTGCAATTTCTTATACACCATTCTCGCGTATACTCGTATATATATGTATATTGATTAAAAGGTGCATATAACGGAGAACACGCGGTAGCAAACTGTTGCTCAGATCGTTGTCGCGTTAAGTCGAGAGCGCGATAAAGTTGGCGCGAGCCCCCACCTCTCCTCGCGAATTCGCGAAAGACGAGGGGGAGGAGGAGGGTAGAAATAATTTGCCTCCTTCCCCAGCTTCGTCGCTGTCACGTAAAGCATCCGAGACTCGCTATTCTTATTCCTTTTTTTTATCCAGTCACGCAATTATTGCCGCAGTATTTCGAGCCCAATGAAAATCTTTGGAACAAAAAAAAAAAAAATATTCGGAAACTGTAGCAATTAGAAAAATATTTGCAATCGTTTAGACTTTTGTGCAAGTCCAATGACTTGTCCAGATGTGGTAGCGATTTTGAACGTTTAAACGATCCCGATACATTGACCTCTCTCAATGGCAATTCTTTTATTTTCTGCCGTATATACACGTCGACAATACGGACAATTGTGTTATAGAGACAACGAAGGTAAAATTTCCAGCTCACCCGAATTCACGTCTCGCAGTTGTTTTGCGTTTAGTATTGTTCGCAAGGCTGAACGAAGGGGTGAATGGCACGAGGGGGATTTGAATGTCTCCCGCCATTCGCAGAGTTCTCGTTTTCTCCTTCGGTCTGTCTCACTCTCTATGACTCTCTCGCTCTGTTACCGAATTACGCAACATATTTCATTCAATCCTTTCGCGTGCGGTTAGCGTTATACAATTCATTTTGTATTTCTCCATTTTCTCCCTGCGGTTGTCACCGACCCGTGCCGCATTCATTATTTATCACAATTGGCCAATTAACAACTTTGTCCTTCTGTTTTCCAATAATCAAATTTAACTTTTTACTGATATTGATCAGTCACGAAACTCGCTGTGCGAAAATCTCCCAACCAGCCTCGCGATTGACCTTTTAATATTCCTGCGTGGCACATAATGAGCGAGCAGCTTCACGTCGATATAAAAATCTCAAGATAAAAAAGTGGAAAACCGAAAGTTGACCTACTAACTTCACGGCGATAATAAAAACTCGTCGCTTCTGTCATCGAAAATCGACTTTCATGAAAATCGGTCTTGATGGGCATCAAGAGCCCTTTGATGGTGTCGCCTGCGCGCATATACGTACACGCACACAGACTGCGCTTTTTGCATAACTTTCCCTATGCAAAGTTTTTTTCTCAGCAATTACGGCATCAATCGTGATGATTAATGGCTCAATCGACAGGGAGCAACGTAATTTGTCTCCAGTTCAATTTTCAGATCATGACATTACTCCTGGGCTCCGTAATTGAAGAAAATGCTTATCTCTACCACCGAATTTGCTTTGTTCAGAGATAATATACTGGACCGAGTCTCGGGCCAGCAGACGACGCTGTCAAATGTACTTGTCCCGAGTCTCTACCGAGTCTCTAGATATCAAGGGTGATTAGACTCGTGGGATTCGACACAGGCGATGAAGGTTGTCCAAATAATGAATTAATTGGACGTTTTCGATTCTTCATTGGACTCCCGATGTTCGTCCAGATGGATTTGCACAGATGTGACTTTATTATTGACGGCGGATGGTAATTGCGACCCAGTGTCATAAAATAACTACGAATCGATTTCACAATCTCGCTGCTTTGGCAATTCTACGGTTTAGCTGTGCCGACTCTGTTCGAGGGTTTGGAACAAGTTCGTCAAGTGCAAGGGCCGATGAGTGCATAAATTATCGCTAACGAATGATCTCATCGAGGCCAGCATTCGAAGTGTACCCGAAATTTGGACATAAATATTGTTTCTTATGGATGCAACGTGAGCACCTGAAGTGTCGCGATTGTCGGAGGCATTTTTTGGGAGTAAAGTATCAGGTTTATTGCTGGAGCGATCAGTAAATATAGCCGCGAGTGAATCAGCTTTCCGAAATTGGTATGCCGGAGCAAGGCGGACGAAAGATCGCGTTGGGGAATATGGAGAATCTTTTGTATATACGCGTTGGGCGTAAAGCTACAGTAAATAAAACGGGATGGGTTAAAAGGGAGATGGGAATGAAGAAGGAGAGAATAAGATGGTACGAAGAATGTACGAGGAAGGGAGCAAACAAGTTTGTACGATGACATTCACGTATCGCATGGTCGTTTTGCACGCGTAGAGAGTACTTGCTCTAAGAAAGCCTAACTCACGGACTCGTTAAGCGAGGCGATCGTCCACCCACACAATTTCGTATGTTGGGGTATACGTGGATGTACGTTAGTCCTGGCAGTAAGTTAGCAAAGAGCGGGCATACTCTGGTGTGCAAGAGTAGTCCCCCTTTGGCCGATGAGTGCTCCTAGGCGCCCCTGGCCCCCTTGCGAGGTTCCACCGGGGAGCCCCCTTCCTCTTGCCCCTTTGAAATACCGTGGGTCGTAGTGTGCACGCTGCGTTACAAGGAGACGTGGCCCCTTCTTCTTCCACTCCTCTTTTCAGACCCTCGTCGCCCTCGACGCTGTCGTCGTCGTCGTCGTCGTCGTCGTCGTCGTAGTGGGTGCTCTCTCTATCTCTTTACGCTCCTAGCACTTCACCAGCTATTATAGCTATATGTATGTGTGCGCGCTTGAGTGTGTAACTCTGTCATCCTTACTCTCACACCAAGACTGCTTCACCCGGTCCCTTTTCACGTCTCCCTGTCGTTCTCGTTTCGTTCGTTCAGTTCTCTCCCGCTCGTTCTCTCTTACTCTCTTGCTCTGGCTTTCTCTGTCCCAACCGTTCCCTTCTCTCTTCTTCTATGTCGTTCCTATGCTGGGTTAACCCACCCCACACACGACCCCTCTGCCTCGTTCCGTTCTCTGACGGTGACAGACCCTACCTTGCCTCTTCTCTCTCTCTCTCTCTCTCTCTCTCTCTCTCTCTCTCTCTCTCTCTCTCTCTCTCTCTCTCTCTCTCTCTCTCTCTCTCTCTCTCTCTCTCTCTCTCTCTCTCTCTCTCTCTCTCTCTCTCTCTCTCTCTCTCTCTCTCTCTCTCTCTCTCTCTCTCTCTCTCTCTCTCTCTCTATTTCTCTCTCTCTTGGTCTCTCGGTCTCTCCGGCTCACCCTACTGCTCTCTGTTCAGTGTTGCTCTCCCTCTTTCTCTTTCTCTCGCTGTTGGTGAACAACGATGACTAGTACCGGCGAGGGGCATCGGAGAAGGGGGAACGGGGTGCACCACAGGACGCGCAGCGGTGTGGAGGCCGAGAGGAGAAGTGGAACGCGCTTGTACATACACCCGATGGGTTGGGGGAGTACGACGAGGGACAAAGGGGCAAGAGGAAGAAGAGAAGAGGTGGAGGAGGAGGAGGATCGCGCCAAAGGGAGGGGGGCTTTCGCCTTTGCGTCGCCAGTCGCCAGTTCGCCGTGAGCGCTCGTAACGCGAGGACACTCTGCTTTAGTCACGGCGAGTAGAGTCTTGTTCTACCAATTGCGTATTAAGGGCATAGACACTTTACAGTTTTTTCGACGGTTCCCTACATTTTCATTCCTATTTACAAACGTACTTATCGCGAATCAATAAAATACCTTCACATTTCGACACCGCGTGATTCCTCGAGAGAAAAAACAAAATTCAAATAATTATTTACTACCCTTCGCAAGAAAGGTTAATGTTTGACCATCTTCGCACTCAACTGTGAACCTCTCGTGATTTTTCGTGATCTCTGAATCAGAATAGAGTTTCCTCCAGACACCAATAACTATTTCGCAGGAATACTCTGTGCACAAACATTTTTCGAGTGATCCAACTACTTTGACGGAGTTTCGGTTTAGTTTCGATCAGATCGTATAGCTGACCAAGTGAATATCATCGAGCCCGACGTATTTTTAAATACGTCAACCTGCGACGACGATCTACCTTGATCTTTGACCCCCCCACCATCTGGCTTACTACTACCATCATCGTAGTCGAGAATTGCGTGTGTGTCAGTTTCGAGTACATGCTGCACTCGGGGAAATACTTTTTGACGAGTGATAACTCAAATCTTACGTTTTGGTTCCCGGCGTGATTCATCTGGTTGCTCGATTCTTTCGAGTGACAAGACGCAGTTCGCTCCAGTAACAAAATTTCAAAAATAAACAAGTGGAACGATCGGCTGAGAATATTTGTTGACGGAAACTACAAGTTGGTCATACCGTATGCAGGCATCAAGCAAGTTTGCCGCAACGAGTCTTGTAGCAAAGTCACCGAAGAACGGAAGTGGGACAGAGCGTGAACCGGAAGTGAGTGCCGGAGAGAAAGAGCGAAAAGCCGATGCTCCCCAAAGTCTGAGAAACTTTGCACGACCAGGCAAGGCGCTGTACGAATCCAACTGACGTTGAAACTCTCACCGATATATATTCGCATGTGTCAACTCTCTGTGAAAATTCGGGAACACATATATAGAGCAAAAGAGGATCTCATTATCGTCGTTGCGCCATGTGTTAAGCTCAGGAAACTGTGAAGAGTCCGCTGTCATCCCTTTTCCCGGTCCTTCGTTCTCGCTGACGAAATTTATCCAATCTTCGTCTGCTTCGTGTCTGTGTGTGAATCGTTTTAAATCCAATAACTTTACAGCAGTATTTCCTGCTTTTCGGACTATATTCCTTTGACTTTTAATAATCAGTGAAAAACCCAAGTTCTCGCTGATTTGAGCGTCACGCAAATTTGCCAGAAAGAAGCGAGAGGAAAAGGAAAGAAAGCATTTTCCTCGAGGGACCAAACTCACTAAAGGCAAATATGTCTGGAAAGCGAAAGGCCACTGCCATCATGCAGCACCACAAGGTGAGTCTCTCTAATAACTTCCAACTTTTGTTCACCGTTACAATAATGTTTCATCTTTTCTCAATGAATGCTAGAAGGTTTGCTGACATTGAATGAAAAGTTCTGAACTTCCGTCTCATTAAATTTCGTTGATATTCAGTAATCGGAGAAAACGAATGTTTCGTCTTGAAAAAAAAAATGGCAATATTTTTTTTCTTCCAAACTTTGTACATTTCGCATCGACGTGACGGAAAAAAAACTTATAAATATATGTAGCGTCCATTGGCCCAACACCGTTGGCACGTGCTGCGCTGTTGTCGACCCTATTTTTTCCCTCCCACGAATCGCACGCGCAACTGCCTCCCTCCCTCGCTACAAAAACACATGCCCCTGGAGGGAGGTTTTTATTTTTATTGTCTCAGCCTGTTTATACAGATATATACAGATCGACATTACCCCGAGTAGGTGGCGCGTTGGTCAATTGTTTTTTTCCGTCACTCTCCCTCTCTAATGGAGGGTGCTCGTCATGAGAAAACAAAAACTGATACGTACGTCAGAGGGTGAAATAAAAAAAAGTATTCCGCGTATTACGAAGACGAGAAAAAATATTTCCAGTGAATCGCAATGCTCCAGATATCATATGCGCACATGCGGCATCAAAAAATAAAAACAAAATCCTGTTTTGCAAGCAAAGTAGAGTAAATAAGTAACCGACCAAGAGCCAAATGCGATTTTTTTCTTTGGCGAAAAGAGAACAAACGTGTACTTAATATTTTCATGGAATTACGAAGCTTTTCGAAACATTTAGCACGATTATTGGGGAGTGCATTGCAGAGTAATCAATCTTGATGAAAATTTCAAGAGTTTCAAGAGTTTCCCTAACTCCTATAAAACTGTGAGAACGGTCGCAAACACTTTTTTTTAGCCTAAAGTTTAAAAATACAGAAAACACAGAACGGTTGTTTTTAGGAGCTAAATTGTTGGTATCACGTGCCTCATTTATCGGAATGCTAGCATCGTTGACGTTCAGATTTGGCACGATTACTTGATAATCAATTGGCCTGTGACGGATTAGACGTGTCATCGATCCTCGTAAATATATTTATGAGGGTATGCATGTCTGTGTAGAGGATGTAAAGGCGTATGTATAAAATTTTATAACCATCGGATGAAGTCTCGTGTGTGTGTTTCTGCGGCCGTTTAAATCGATCAAATCAGAATTGAACCGCGGAAGTTGAGTTAGAGTTGAGGTAGGTTCTGGTCGTCTGCATCGTTCACTCTTTTCTCTCTCTCTCTCTCTCTCTCTCTCTCTCTCTCTCTCTCTCTCTCTCTCTCTCTCTCTTTTTCCTTCTCTTTCTCTCTTGTAGACTTTCTCTCCCTCTATCTTCTTCCCCCATGTATACGCGCGCGCGCGCTCTCACGTCGTCGTCCCTCGTGGCTCGGGGTAATCTCGCCCCGTCTCTCTTCTCTTTTCTCTTTTTCTCGCTGTTTGGCATCTCTGCCATCCATCTTTGTCGTTCTCTCTTTCTTTTTCCTCTTTTCATCTCTTTTCCTTCTCGTTTCGTGCTGCATCTGCGCTCTTTCCTTCTTTCTTTCACTCTTTCTCTATCATACAAAATCTCCCGGTTGCTCTCGCGGTACTTGCCTCTTTGGCGGTCCAACAGGTTATATTTTTCCAACGAGTCTCACTCTCCGCCTCTCGCCCTCCCCTCCCGCCTCTTCCTCCTCTTTCTCTCTTTCTCTCTCTCACCATTCTCATGGTGCCGGTTTCTTTTCCTCTTTCTCTCCTTTTCTCATCTCGTTCTTTCAGCCTCTCTTCTCTTTCTCATCTCCTTCTAGCAGCGTTTGTACTTTATTCACTTCCGCTCGTGCTCATTTGCACGAAGGTCAATGTCCCGACCGTTGGACATTATTTCAAAAATTGTGGGTCAACGTCACTGCGGAACCTTTACTTTTTTCTCCTTTTATTGGGAAATATAATATTCAATTATTTTCTCTCTTATCCATCGGCAATAATTCGACATCTGTCGTAAAATCTAATTCGCAATTAGAGTAAAAATTTGTTTTTTAAATCAATTTCATCATTTAATTTGCTGGATTTTATCTTGATCGTCAAAAATAATGGCATCGATCAACCCGAGTGAGTCACACATCATAGGGGTCACAGAAATATAGGACCGAAGTGCAAAGAAATGAGTCACGTGTTGAGGGATGAAAGATTGGGGGAGGCAGGCACCATATATTTTGATGCAAAAAGGATCAATCGGAAAAAACTCAAGACACTCGAGTTGGCACTTTCATAGAGATCCAGGAATCATAGAGATGCAGGAGTCATTCAAGAGCCATTGGATGTCATTGAAGGGCCATTGGAGGGATTCTGTGCATAAAGATAAATTCCCCAAAAAGACAAAATATGAAAAAAGTAAATGTGATGAAAGGCTGATGTAAACAATTGCCGAAGTAATTAATGATTGGCATTGATATGGGAATAACTGTTTCTGCCCTGGCCTGTGGATAAAAGGCAGCAATATGAAGGGAGCAGCGTCGCTATACGTCATATATTCAGGAGTACCCCTTGAGTATGGATTTCCCATCAGATCAGGTAGGCACCGTGGGGTGTATAGAAACCCTCATAGTAATAAGGGTGCGCCTCGCCTTTATATACCCAACTCCACAAACATCGGTATATGCAGGAATATATACAAGCAAAGAAGGATCTTACACCAATATTGCCCGAACACACTCCCCCATGAGCAGAACATCCCCTTGATCCGGAACAGAGAGAGAATGTACATCATGGGTTTTCAACAAGACAAGCTTAATGCAGGGATTCTCCGTTAGGTTCGTGCTGGATAAAGTCAAGGGAAACAAGCATCGACTCTCTCCCCTCTCGCTCCGTATTCCCCATAGTTTCACAATGCGAACACCTACGCACGGAGCATATTGTCCGCTCCCAAGTGGGTGGAATGCGAGGTAATTCCTCTTGAATATAAAGAGACGGTGCCAATGGCTATTCTCTTTGTCAGTTTCGCTCGCCAATAGCTCCCTTTCGGCCTGCGTTTCTATATTTGTTGCGGTGAGTCACAAGGGCGCAAGTCTGTAGAGTTAAACATGCGGATAATAATTTTCGGTTCGATAGTAAGCGACATAGTGACGCGCTGTGAATTTGGACGCTGCGGAATAGAGAAGCAGGACAGCAAAAGATGAAAATGTAGCGCTGCGGAAGCGCAAACTACACCCTGGCGATCGCGGCAACACATTTAACCGCGATACTCCAATACTATATACCGGACATTTATGTTGTGTGCGCGAATGCGCAGCTCGGAGGAGGCCGAATATAAATCTATTCCTTCGGAACAAATGATAGGCGACACAGCCATTGGCTCATCGTCTAGTAAATTCGAGCCTGTAGGTATAGGAGGTTTAATTTATTTTGCCTTCAATAGAGGCAGTGAAAGCCACGATACTACTGTCACCTTGTGCTGCCGATCACTGCACATGTTACTTCATCATAGGTGAGCGCTTGTGTGCATGTCTTTGCAGAATCGCGGGTATGCGTGGGTACAGGCTCGACATTTGCAAACCGCACAGCACACACGCGGGAACAGCTCGTGCGCTAGTGGTAGAAACAGCCATTACCGAGGTGAGGAGAGGACGGAGGAGCGCAGGCATAGAACTGTCGAGTGGAAAGGGGATGAGCACGAAATATACGTGTAGGTGGAGTTACGAAGAGGGTAGAGAGTACGAAATGGAAAGCTGGTTGAAAGCTTTGAGTATATACACCAGTTAAATGTATATCCCACATGTACAGCTATATAGTTACGTGTCGGGCACCCTTTTGGGTATGGCGGGTGGACTAGAGGAGGTAACGGGAGTGAAGCACCCTTTCTTCACCTCTCTATGCACCTGGTGTTCCGAAACCATTCCTCTTTTCCAAAGTCAACATTTCACCTGCTATTTCAATGCAATCTCAAGTATTCTCGTTATTTTGGGAGAAAATTATATTTTCTTTCGTTTTCTTTTTTTATTTTCACCGAGAAACTTTTATTTATCCCGATTCTTCCCTTCGTCCGCAGTTTAGTCTTTTAAGGCGTTTCGTTAACGGCGATACAACGGTGCCCCTCTGAACCACGTTAAAAACAAAAAAAATTCAATAAAATTTTGTAAATTTATTCTTTAGTATTATTCAGTATTTAGTATTTTTCTTCTAACCAGTTTTCGAGTAATTGAACATTGAAGTTCACTTTTGTAAGCATGGCGTTTTCGTATATATATAAGTATATATTCCAGGCATAAGAATTCTGCTTTAATGCTGAATTACTCGATAACTAGACAGATGAAAGAATTGAAAAAAAATAATTATGTTTTCACATTTGATGTTGAAGCACGTTATCACCTAATTTGATCAATTTCTCAATATTTAGATTTTCCTATCGAAACTCCTTTAGTCTACGAGTCTCATTGCGTCAGTTAAAGTGATTAGTCGGAGCCTCTTTTTTCACAGCAGAATTCATCACCAAACGACAAATCATTCGGAGCATAAAAATGAGAATAAATCCATGAGATAAAAAGTGTTGTATCCTTTTTTTTTTTATTTGATTCAGAGTCCCGCGATTTGCACGAGCGGTGAAAGGATTGAAAACGCAGTGTAACATTTTCTGCAAATGTTTCCTATCCTACATGTCGGTATCGACGTATTATATGTTATTTTGTATATACGAACGTGTGGAGAATATACGTCGGCAATGTGTGCATGTATATCGCAAAGAAAGAGGCTTTTGCCACGATCCAATGCCACTCTCTGACTATGACTCTCTGATTCGGCTCGGCTTATCGACACGCTTGTGCTCCATCCCTGTCCTTGATGCATACACACACACACATACCTATTGAATCCCACACTGTACGTATACTCTGTGCATGCTATCTATCGGCTTTGTTCGTATGTCTGCGAGTGCCTGGACGGTCGACAACCGTGCGATGCCACGACGTCGAATCGTGCATCGTACACCGATCCCCCGAGTCATCATACGCCCGATAGTACCCATCACCAATGTATACACATATACAGGGTGCTCGAACAACCATTGGCTGCCAATAGTGGCATCCCTGTTTCCGCGTCAGATTTTCAGCTCGAAATTTCCAATAGTCGTCCGGGCTGCTGATCTGCTTTGCTGACACGTGATTACTTATTAACGTTAACGAAGCTTTGCACTTTCTGCATCAGGTTTTCCACCAAAATTGTGCAGGATGCCACTAATGGTTCTGTTTTCCGGAAGCGGAAAATTTATCTCAAGCAAAAGATTCTCATCCTGCTGAATAGGTCCGTTTGTTTTTTTCTTCGGAAGCTCATATAACGATGATTTTCAATCATTGGACACCCCGTATATGTCACGATACGAGAGCGTATAGATGTGACGCACTCTCGAGCGTCCGATGTCCAACACGCAAAACGCACTGGCGTATTTGTCCGCGGTAGGCGTGTGTTGATAGCGAGACGATCATATTGTATATTCTACATGGTTCGTATTTATATATATATATATATGTACGTATAATAGTTACTTGCCTGTCCCGGGTGATTCAGGGAGCCATCCGTGTCAAGGTACACCGCATCGAGAGACTCGGCACTCGCGTCTGCACCCATATTATATATATAAATATGTGTATACATGGACCATCTATTCAACGACCCTAGCCTCGCGTTTTTTGTTACTTATGCAGTCCCATTGTCACAGGTTATCGTTTATTTTTCTCTGGAATCTTAACCTCATTTATTTTTCTGCTACCCTTGATTTTTTGGAGTGCTCCAGCCGATGGGAAGCGGGAAAGAAATTATTGGGAAATGTTGTCTCAACTTGTAGTCATTTTAGCTCAAAGTTGCGCTTGGGGTCATTTTGACCCCTGGCCACCACGCAGGGTTGGAAATATTTTCCGTTATTGTTATTAGGGCACGTTGGAAATTCATGCCATGCCTAATCACGAAACGGTAATACGAACATCGTTGTTGAGGCAATCCCGACAGACTCGCACTTCTTTTTTGATGCTGGTGTCGAGTATCTAACAAAACTGAAAAATCACAAGGGCGTAGTTCATGGCAGCGATAATGATGAATTATCGAGCTTGAGGCTCTCTCAATGTCAAAAAACGCAATATGCATACATGTTTGTCACATCGACCTCGCAGCTTCTATCCCGGATGTGCTCTCACGTATGAGCATCAATCCACATTATTATTGATACTGCATGCAAATGTGAATCCTTCGGGATCCGGAACATTTCCAGGATAACGATCACTCGAGTCATGAATGATTTGAAGGTTCTATCAGAATTCACCGGGACTCATGAAGCTTCCCGTGATTTACACTCGCGAATAATCAAATTATAGAAAGACGAGGAGCATTATTACTGAGTGTTCGAAAACCGTAACCGTATTCTTACATTCACGACACCCGACCTACGTCAACCAACCGAATTATCTTTCTTCTTTGTCGCATATTGGAATATGCTCGGGCAATGTTGACATATGATATTCGAAATTTCGGAAATTTCGAGAAAATCATCCTCGAAACCGAGAAATCTATCCGGTTGATATATTTAAATCGCATTATCTAATTATTGGAGGTTTTGCTCGAATTTGATTTTCCGAAGTGCGTCTGCTGTGAATGTATGAACGGAATGTAAGTGGATTTTGTGAAATGGCAGTGCGCTCGATCGGCTTAATACTTCATACTGCTAATCGAATTGTTCTTGGATATTCGGGAACGTATATATATGTGCCAGAACCCGGACCTACGACTACGTCGATCCTGTACCCACGGCTTTTCTCTCTTAACTAATTCGTACACTCTCCCTTCCTCCCGCGCTCTCTTAGTCTCTCGTCCGCTTCACTCTCCACATCTTCCTCGTCTCCGCGGTGTGCTCTTCCGTGTCTCTCTGTCTCGTGCTGCTTAATTCAGTCTAATCGACATGGAAGCTCTCTCGGGATGAATCCACAATTAGGCAGACTCTCCCGCTTCCTTCTGTGCACCACATTCTAGAACAGAACGACGACTGGCTCTGGGTTCTTAAGGACGTTGTATGCAAAAATTTTCTATCGATAGAATTTCTTTAAATTTGCACCACACAAAGAAAATAGTGATATTTAATAGCTCGCGCAATTTCAAGAGGTTTCACCATGTAGAAGTCGAGATATTTATTTATAAAAATCACTATTTTCAGTAGTTTCTCATTTGCTGCTGTTACTCGATCGAAGATTCATTACGTTTCCTTGATAGAATATTGTTCTTGCCCGCAATGCACCCAGTTTCCTGGGAACCGAAAAATTTCAAAATTTTCGACGTTTCGTCGATGCACGAGTCCTCTCGTTACAAATGTATGGAAGATCGAGAAAAAACTCGGGTCTGTTTTGGAACAGGAATAAAAGGAATGAGAGGGCACGAGACAATGAGGGACAGAGAAACGAAGGGCTTACAGTACATACTCGGGCCGGATGCAACGCTCGGTAGGTGGGTAATTATACGAGACCGTGGAACTTAATTATGTAGGAATATATATATGCATGTGTGTATACATGCGTAAGTACGAAGTCGAGGTCAGTCGCACCTTAAGAACTAACCGTGTGGTCTGTGCCGCTTACGTTCGCTTATACTTTTCTCCTCTTTCACATTTTCTGTCTTTCGTACTGTCTGGTTCACTCGCTCCATCTCGCGAGTTTGCGTTTGCGTCTGTTTTTGTCCGTTTGTGTATAACAACGTTGGATGGAAATGGTCGGTCGTCGCGACGCCCGAAGGCGCTGCATAGCTCGTGAAACTGCAAGGCCGAACGACGTGGCTTCAAAAGAGAAACGGCGCAAGAAAGAAAGATGCTGCCGTACGTCACGATGGAAAGAAGGAAAAATAAGAGCAGAAAATCAGGGAATAAGACGTACGAAGAAGTATACGAGAGTGGCGCATACAGAGCGTTGAGAGAAACGAGTGTATGGAGAAAAGGGACGGGGTCGTGTTGGGCATCAGGGGCGCCGTCTGCAATTTCGTTTTTATTGGTCGTTATGCACCTGAAATTCCTTTCGTTCTCGTCCCCGCGTTCGCGTACACTCTTTCTCGATGGACGTAATCGCCCACGAACTCACGATACTTGGGGGAATATAGGGTCGTTGCGGAAGGGTGGTTTCTACGAGAATACCGCGAGGAAAGGAAACGAGGAAAAGAGAGATAAGGACGGACGTAGGAATCGAGAGATCGGGAGAGAGAGAGAGAGAGAGAGAGACAGAGAGAGAGAGAGAGAGAAAGATTCGTCAAAGAACGTGGGAGAGAGAGGGAGCGAGGGCATTGGGGGTTGAAACGGAGAGTTCGCTAAAGGGGTTGAAGCATCATTTCACCAGAGCCAAATGGAGAGAGCAAGAGAAAAGTTAGGAGGAAGAATGAAAAATGAATGTGCGGAAAAATGTTCTTGGATTTTCCGAGCAGGGAGCCTCCGTGGCGGGAATGTTTGTAAAAGAAAAGCAAACGACGATGAAGACGCGCGGTAAAGGAACGATACACACAGTGTTTTGGCGTGCCACTCGGTCTGCTCCTATCAACGACCGATATGCCTTTGTGTGTGAGGCCGAAAAGTACCCGATCTATAAAAATATCGTGTTTTGTATGAGTTGCCGGTTTCTCGCGGCATTCCAATTTATATATATATACGGCAGAGATCCATTTCAACGATTTACATGTCTCACATCAGGTTCGCAACTATTTCTATTGTGAGCAGACCCTGGCCCCTTTCTATAGCCGTTTCATCATTTTTCTTATCGTGTCCATTAAATTGCAATTAGAAGCTCCGCAGGAGCTTCTAATTCTTTTAATTTATATAACGGTTATGTTACGAACGGGTATCTTTTAATTTATTTAAAAGATTTATAAAACAAATGTACTTGTCCGGGCTTTTTTCTCGTACGGGTTAATTGATTCGATCATTAAGAGCTACAGATCCATTCCGTATATGCGTAGCATCGTAAGAATATAGATTCACAGTCACGTCGATTATGTTCACGTAGTTCGTCGAGCATTTTTCATTCGCGATCGACTGCATAAAAGATTTTAAGTTGGCTCGAAATAGAAAAGGCTCATTGGATCTGCAAGGGCGATGGACGACGTGATTGCACGCCGACTGTATTCGTTCCACGATGGGTAGCAATGTACATACTAAAGCACGAGTATTCACTTCTTTTTTTTTGTACTGATGGACGAACGTTGAAGATCGACAGGGTGAAGCACTGTGTCAGTGGCCGGCGGGTGGGTGCTTCCTGAGCGATAGTTTATTCAGTGGATTATTGACGAGTGCCTTGGTCTGGCTATATTTCGATCTCCTCTCTTCCCCAGCCCTACCTTCTGTACCTCGAGTTTTTTGAGTGCAGTGCTTGTACATTCGCTGGGGCTACGAGCCCTAACGATGAATCGCAAAATACATGCTTTCGCGAGCCTCATCGCGACCCGCCGACCATTGTTTTTCCATCTATAGATCAGAGCGTGTACCTAAAAAGAATAAATTCCTTTATCCTGCCAATACATTAATTATTGCAGCTTCGATCCTACAAATTTAACTTTCCCTCGATATTATAAATTAAGAGCGTTATATGAAAAATTTTCTATCGATAGAATTCCTTTAAATTTGCACCACGCAAAGAGAATAGTGATATCTAATAGCTCGCGCAATTTTAAGAGGTTTCACCATGTAGGAGTCGAGATATTCATTTATAAAAATCGCAATTTCCAGTAGTTTCTCATAAGAGCGTGTGTTAAAAGTTGCAATTTCCAATATTTAATATTTCGATTTATAAATGGTGAAGCCTCTTAAAACTTTGCATACACTTTTATGTAATATCGAAGAAGCTTTATCCAGTTTTTCAAAAAAATCGGTCGTAAATTTTTTTCGAAATTTTATTTATTGTATAACAAATACAGATTACCTCGGACAATCTTGGATTTAGAGTATGTTGTTCTTCAGTCAATTTTTAACAACTTTTTTTTAATGAACTTAAGTTTGCAAATCATTTTGTATTTAAGAAAAACTGAAAAGAAAAATTTAGTAAATTTTACTTGTGTGATTAGTGATTAAGAAAAAGTTGAATAGAATGTTTTCTCCTGATAATGAAGCAATTTATTGATGTCAGTCGACGTGAGCTCAACATTTTGGACACCCTCTGCATGGATATTTTCTATAGAGAATAGTGCGCTGGATAACCTGGGAAATTCAGGATTCTTTTTAACTCCATGACGTCCACAGCCCACACATTCTGAACGAACAGAGCTTTTGCTTCTGAAATACATATCGAGCGAGGCTGCTGCTGCATGTATTTGGGGAATTCGATAGTCGCTGGTTTATCCTGCTTGCATTCCCTCTCGCGGTTTTCTCTCTATTCACAAGAGCCTTGTGCATGGTTGTGCGTTTTCCATACAACGGGATTAATCCGAATTCGTACACGATTCGCTGCGCCAACTTTTGTACACAACAACTTTTATCATCATCATTTTTTTTGGCTCGTTCTGATGACTAAATATTTATGTGGTTGTCTAGCACTTTTTTATGGTGAAGTCGTAACTCCTTGTTCGACTATTCGGTATAAAGAAAAATCATCTTGCAAACTCGTTCTTATCGTACGGATTTTCGTCAACGCCATTCGCGTCTTTAATCTCAAAGATTCGTAAACTGACTCCAGACTTCATATCAAAACGCGAGTTCAGGTTCTTGTGCATATGCAAAAGTCCCGCATAGGGAGAACCACCAGAGCAGCAAAAGATTCCTTCCAAGTTGATAGCGGAACGAGCCGTAATGGTGCGGCAGCCGCAGTACCAACATCGCGGGCGTTTGCCATATTTATACACGAAGCGTAATTGCTGGCAGCAAAGAGGTGCGGTTGTACCCGCGCGCCAAGTCAGAGCCGGCACAGGCGACCGCTTCCGGTTCGCGTATCCGCATCCTGCGCTTTGGCTATATACGTGTATGCACATGTCTATGTGAGAATATACATGAACCACGGATGCACACAATTTTTGAACAATTCAACGGACTCTGACGGGACAATTGTCAAAAAAAAGAAAAAAAAAAACTGACATCGAAAGCGCAATAACGTAGTTAACATCGAAAAATTCGGTTGGAAAGAGCTCAAAAGAAAATAAACTTTCGAGAGGAAGAACGGAAATGGAGATCGATCTAGAAACGCTCGTAGATGTTGCACGAGGCTTGACGCGAGATCCGGAAACCTGCGAAGGGCCATTCTGCGATAAATCACTTTGCTGTTTTGTTATGTATGACGTAGTGATCGTCAGCGATCGATGCGTAGCCAGTTGGAAGCTGTATCCCTTAAGGACATTGTATGCAAAATTTTCTATCTATAGAATTCCTTTAAATTTGCACCGCACAAAGAAAATAGTGATGTCTAATAGCTCGCGCTATTTTAAGAGGTTTCACCATGTAGAAGTCGAGATATTTATTTATAAAAATCGCAATTTTTAGTAGTTTCTCATAACAGCATGTGTTAAAAGTTGCAATTTTCATAATTAAATATTCCGATTTCTAAATGGTGAAGCCTCTTAAAACTTTGCATGCACTTTTATGTAATATCGAAGAAGCTTTATTCAGTTTTTAACAAATACAGATTTACCTCGGACAATTTTGGATATGGAGTATGTTGTTCTTTAGTCAATTGGTAACAACTTTTTTTAATGGACTTGGGCTCGCAAACCATTTTGTATGTAAGAATAAAAAGTGAAAACAAAAATTTAGATTTGACCGTCGCCATACAACGTCCTTAAAAAACACATTTACACACACACAACTTTATGTAGTCGGCGTGTGTACACGTTACATATAGAAATTATTTACCGCAAAGGTAGGTGTGAAAGAATCATGCATTATCAACGCGATGCCATTCGCTCATCCGACGAGCTCCGCGACGATCTTTTATGTATGACGTTTTATTCACGGGTTGTCGAAAAATATTTGTCCCTGCTCTCGCTCTCTCTCTCTCTCTCTCTCTCTTTCTGTTTTTTTATTGTTTTTCTCTCTCCGTGCCTCATTCCACAGCTGGGAATTTCCCCGTAGTTAGAATTTGCGATAGGAGCGGTGGATGCGTTTTGCAGGCTCGTTCTCGGTGTGCGAGAGGACCGAGCGTGGTGCGAATGGATGGAATATGAGGAAGGTATGAAAAGAAATGAAGAAAAAAAAGGGTACGAGTTCGCTGGTCCGGCCAGTGCATGTGGGTCACCAACTCGTGTACAAAATCCCCAGCGGTTTGGTCCACAGGAAACGCGACTAAAAAAAAGTACTTACTCATTAAATTCCAATTACCTAACGTGCAAGAAACACAAGTACCCGCTCTAGAACGCTTAATTTACATGTTTCGCCCTCCCCGTATTTAACACTCTCTTGTGCACGGATACGAGCGAAAATAAAGCGCGAGAACGAATGAATTAACTCTCGGCCAATAAATTTTCGCTGTACTCTAATTTCCCGACATATTTGACGATTTTAAAAACGCGTCAAATTATTCTCGATATTCAAAAAGATACTCGGCACCAATCCTATGGAATTCCAAGAAATTATTGAATCGCAAGTTTGAATAGTTTCCGTTTTATTATTTAAAAAAATCAAATAAAACGAAATCTACATTTTTGGACGCAATTAAAAATCATCCCAGAATCTGCACTGCCCTATGCAGCGCCAAATAATTTTTTTTAATTCCCTGTCTTGCCATTTTAAAACAACAACAAAAAAAAACAATTTTGGTGCATTTATATACAGAGCGGTTTAGTTTCCTGCGAAATGCTGCTCGCGAAAATCGATGGACGTTCCTAAACGTACTCGGGTTCGTCATCACATCAGAAGTGCGTCCGAGCATGTGAATTTTCATTTTGTAATGAGCGAATGACAAACGCGGATTAGCATTGATGCTAAACAGACAAGTAACAGAGTTTGATATGGTTCGATGCGTGGCGAAGAATCGTGGAGAAAAAGGAGCTGAAATATATATGTATTTGGAATGAGAAAAGACGAGGCAGAAGGTGGCAAAAAAGGATAGAAATGCAAGGAATGTGAAGAGCGAAAGACAAAGATAGTGAAAGGGGCGAATACGAAAGTGGAGGGGGGAAAGTGAGGCAAGCACATAGAAGCAATTCGATGGCTAATAGCCTCCCTGCTGTAATTAATGCAACAAGTTGATACCTAACACTTATCTACGACGTTGCCACCGTTGAGCTTTAAACGGGACGATTCGCCACGGGCCATGAAACGCTTTCTGTCCCACTTCTCTTTCGATCTCTCTCTCTCTCTCTCTCTTCACTTTCCGCACAACTGAGAGCCAAACAACTATATACACAAACACAATATAGATGCATACATTTGTATACACACACTATATAATGTGATGCCGCTTAATATATATAGATCTATATATTTGCACCGCAGATACACACCGAGACAGAGAGATCCCCCTCGTCGATTATACTCTTTCCTAACCATTCAACAAAATTATTCAACATCGACTTTTATTCGCTGTATCACTCTCGTTGAAACAAGTCTTTTCTTTTCGCCTTCAACCAGTTGATTCCCCACACGCGATTTTTATAATAAAAATAATAACTCTCGAATTATCGAACTGCAAACATTTTTTTGACGATGTTGAAGTTTGCATCGTTGGAATGTAACGAAATTCTGTTTTTTCTTGAGCAGAGCTCGCGATTCTTATTCAATATTTGGTCAGGAGAATGAAACGATATTTTTTGAGGATCCAAAGAGAAAATCGGTACGAAAATTGTCATGGTTTTTGAAATTGAACAAACAATTAATAGGAAATCGTATTTTTCGTTGGACCTCAACGTTGCGAACTTCAGTGCCATTTTTTTGCTCATTTTCATAAATTATCGTACAGACTTCACAAAAGTTTATTTGCATTCGAATTACTGAATTTTTTTGAATTTCATTATTACGGTTATGGGGTCTATGGGGTTTGTACAGTTTCATCGTACTCGCTTTAAAAAAAAAGAGAAAAATGGTATCGATAATTTTTTTGTGTTCGAGGTCGGATACCAAAGACAAGCTCGTAGTTAGCTAGGTTTCTAGGAGCACCTTAACCCCCGGATTTGGCAGGAATCCCAGCGTCGAGTCTTACTCGAAAGAAAAAAAAAAATCCTCACACCACATTGCCGTGCGGAAAATGGCTTACCAGCGGGAAAAAGGGAAGGAAAACTCTTCGTTTATTACGACAGGCCTGCTTCACAAGCCAGAAGACTTTGCCAATTCTTAAGAAGCTTCCGGTTTGGGTATTAGGCGGGGGTCCTCGGGAACGTGCTTTTGAGTACTTCCTTCGAGTACAGGATCTTCTGTCTCGAAGTAATCGCTCTTATACTTTTCATAACTCAGCCTCAAAACAGTTTTGGCCTAGCTCTCGCGCCTCAACTTCGATGTCCATCAAAAAAACTGGAGTTTAACGTGCAATTGAGTTTAAAAAATACACGAAAATCTTTTCTATCGATTGATTGTTTTTTTTTTTATTTCATTTTTTCGAGCGAATTGATTCGTTCGTAGGAATTCAAAGCATTGGGTTCCAGGTTTTGGAGCTGAAATGTCCCATGGCCCAGCATCCCTGCTCCCGTTCCCCGAGAGATTGGTTGACGCTACAATTCATCCAGAATCCCTATCAGCCAGGAGATGTCCCCGTGGACATTTTTGAAAGGGGTTTCGGAGGAGGTTCTTGGAGGGAAAGGCCAGAGCCCGGGTTCGCTCGGTTTCAGCTTCGAAATGGGACTTTGCCGAAAGTTTTCTGGCACACTCATCTACGCCACGTCTCTGGCACGATGTCTCGACTCGAGCCTGCGTCTTACGGTGTGCTTTCCTCGAAGCTTGCGGTGCTATCTTACCTCTTTCAAAGCTTTTTCTCGTTTACTCGAGGGATGGAAGAAGAGCGAAGCAGGCTTCTCGGAAACTGTTTTCGGAAGGTTGAGAAGTTGAGGTACTTCTACCACGGGAATAAGGAGACCTTCGCTATGTCTCCATGTTCCTTCGAGAAAATTGAAGATGTATATATAACGTCCAAAGCTTTGCATATACACGTAGAGTTTCTCGAAGGCCGCTTCTTACTTTGAACCAAAGTCTCAGAAGTACCGGAGTACTGAAGACGAGAACGAGAAGCGAAAAGGGAGTTCGAGGGCCGAAGCGAAAGGGTGAAGTCGGTGGAAGTGTACGTAGAGGAGAAAAGCTCGGCAGCTGCCACGAGGAATACCAGTATCTTCTCTCAAATTTCGTAGTTTTGCTCACGATTACAGCTCAGCTTCTTCTCACTCTTTTCTCATCCTGCTGCTTTTTCGCTCTCGTTCTACTGTCTAGAAAAACTGTATATAGACACCGCGTGGTGGACTCTCGCGATGTAATTACGGTTAATTGAAATTCTTAGTGGCACTCGTCCAAACCAAAATTCGACCAGCAGCACCGCGATGCCATTTATGGCTCCAAACTTCGTTAATCCATAAATATGTGGATTTCGGGCAATAAGCGCAAAGGACGTTGTATGCAACATTTTTTATCGATAGAATTCTTTTAAATTTTCACCACACAAAGAGAATTGTGATATCTAATTGCTCGCGCTATTTTAAGAGGTTTCACCATGTAGAAGTCGAGATATTTATTTATAAAAATCACAATTTTCAGTAGTTTCTCACAAGAGCACGTGTTAAAAGTTGCAATTTTCAACATTTAATATTTCGATTTATAAATGGTGAAGCCTCTTAAAACTTTGCATAGGCTTTTATGTAACATGGAAGAAGCTTATTCATTCAGTTATTTAAAAAAATCGGTCGTAAAATTTTTTCCAAATTTTGTTTATTACATATAACAAATACAAATTACCTCGGACAATCTTGGATTTGGAGTATGTTGTTCATTAGTCAATTTGAAACAACTTTTTTGAATGAACTTAGGCTCGCAAACCATTTTGTATGTACGAAAAACTGAAAACAAAAATTTAGACTTGACTGTTGCTGTACAACACCCTTAAGCGTATATACTCGCGGATGTGAGGAACTATTACAATTTGAAAGTCAACAAAATCGCGGTCTCTCGCCTTATTCGCTTCGAAGTGTCAAATGATCCTCCGGAAATCTTTTCTACTCGTTTTCGTCAGAGAGGATTACTCACTTGATGTACATGCAGCTGGAAACCTCGCGTTCGTGAATATGCATTCTAAAGATTTTTCTTTCTTTATATGAATGCCTTGCCGCGATATTTATCGTTCGATATTATTTAAGTTTACAACTGCTCCGGAATACGTGTCTCGTTCCAACAAACACCTTCACCACTGTGTTATTTCTTGGCGTATATTCGTTCTCGCTCCAACTCTTCTTGTTCTCCACATGAGCACAGTGGAATCTTTGTGCCTGTAGAATGGCTTCTCTCTCTCGGCGGGGCTCTTAACTCGAAGGCCCTCTCGTCGCTGCCGCTCTGCCGTCGTCGTTCTTCTCGTATCTCTCTGCGTTATCGAGTTACAACTGCGTACTCAACCGTACTCGAGTTCTCCTCACTTGGCGTGTATATGTACCGAAGAGAAAAGCCTAAGCCGCACGTATATTTCAAATTTTTTTTTTCATTGATCATACTCCAGACTCTGTCGCATTGGAAAACCCTTGAAGAATTATTAAATTAAGGACGTTGTATGGCAACGATCGAATCCAAATGTTTGTTTTAATTTTTTTTACATACAAAATGGTTTGCGAGCCTAAGTTCATTAAAAAAAAGTTGTTACAAATTGACTAAAGAACAACATACTCTAAATCAAAGACCGTCCGAAGGTAAATCTATATTTGTTATATAATAAACAAAATTTCAAAAAAATTTTACGACCAATTTTTTCGAAAAACTGAATATAGCTTTTTCGATGTTGCATAAAAGTGTATGCAAAGTTTCAAGAGGCTTCACCATTTAGAAATCGAAATATTTTATGTTGAAAATTGCAACTTTTAACACACGCTCTGCTTATGAGAAACTACTGAAAATTATGATTTTTATAAATAAATATCTCGACTTCTTCATGGTGAAACTTCTTAAAATTGCGCGAGCTATTAGATATGACTATTCTCTTTGTATGGTGCAAATTTAGAGGAATTCTATCGATAAAAAATTTTCCATACAACGTCCTTAAAGCCATAAAAATGAAAAATTATTAATTTTCTTTTCATTCGCTGCTTTTTCGTATAAGTACAAAAATTGCAGTCAATAAATTTGATAAATTCCCACAATTGCGCATATAATTATTTGTCAATGTGTGTGTAGAATTTTTTGTTAATTTGTTATTTTTTGTTGCAAATACTGGAAAAACTTGAGTGTCCCGAATTGAAGCGATTTAGCGGATGCCCATCGTATGAAAACTTCTAAACAGGCGACGCAATGCTTCATGCTCGTTAGAGAGCAAAAGAGGGAGACAGGAGATAATGAAAAAGAGGGTTATGTATCGCGGTAAATTCTGAAAAGTCCGCTAGCGCGTTGAAGCGTTATCGCAGAGTCCGTATGGTCAACTACGTTGGTGCGAGATCGCAAATGCATCTATGGTACTTCCATACAAGCCGCAGGCTCGCTTCTCGTTGATGCACATTGCAGATGCGCTCGCGTGCATGTGCGTTGCACTCTGCACCGCAGACATGCATGCATGCACGTAGAAACGTGCATGTGAGTATTCCCAAGCTCTAGCATGTGTATAGCTGCACGAGCCGTAACTGTAGATCGTTCATGTTCATAACGCGAGAATCGCCTAATTGAAATCTACGATTTCGAGCTCGAGCCAATGCGATGATGAGAGAGAAAGAGAAAGAGGGAGAGAGAACCGCGAGAGAAATAAAACGCGTGCTCTATATGGCTCTGGGAATGATCGCGCGCACGCACTCTTCATTAAAATACACAAATATATACACGGACGCGACCGCGAGATTCAGCAGATTTGTCTCTTGATCGGCACACAACCCCGCATCGCGATCATTCCCCCGATAGCCGCACATTCATTTTATTTTCTTAACGCACATCACGTGTCGAATTAATTATTTTATTGTTTTTTAAGATTCTAATACGAATCACGGTTTCGCGCCACGTAATTTAAAATTTACATCATATCGATCGAAGCCAAAAGTTGTCGGTGAATTGCGAAGCTTTTTTTGTTTCTATTTTTTTTTTTTAATAATCCCAAAAATGTTGTCATTGCAGCAAGAAATATTCTAGAAAGTCTTTCCGGAAAGCCAATTTCTGTCGTTCCAATCGTTAATATTGCTGACAGTTCCGTTAGAAACGAAATATACTGCCAAAATAAAGAAAATTTTGAAATTATCCAAAAATATTTGGTTTACTATGTTCAACAAAATATCGACCTTTTTCAACAAAATTTCATTTTCAGTGTAGAAATTTCAAAAATTCTGACATTTATTCGAATCTCAAAATATCTCTTGCAAAATTAAGATTTTTCCTAATTTTTTATCCAGACGATACCATACGCTACTTACCCCTCCCCCCCCCCCCCCCCCCCTTCTATTTCTCACTCTCTCTCCCCCTCGGTCTCTCGTAAAATGTCTCGCGAGTGCCCACAGCGCGGATACGCAGTGTGGGTAGTCAGTGGGTGCAACACACAGCAATGGCTGCCTGTCATCATTCAGCGTTGATTCTCTGTTCGTGCTGGGGTTTGGATTGGGCGTGGGTGCTGTTGTAAGCGGAGAACGTCGGGACTGTAGAGAAGAGACATAATATGTGAATGAGAGATATACAAAAGAGAGAGAAAGAGCTCTCGCGAGCATATGAATTTGGCGAAAGAGCGGTGTGTCACGTCCACCGGATGGATGAGAATTCCCTTTTTCATCCTTTTTTACGACTACCAGGAGCAGTCACTACTTTCCCTTTTGCTTTTGCTCTCTTTTTCACTCGCAGCGTTATACGGATTCAACTTTACCTTCTACTCTCGGTGAAACAACCTGTACATGATTTTTTCATCAAGCTTTCCCGACCATATGCACGAGCCCGAGGGAGAAGCGAGAATATACGTGACGATGTGTGCGTTGGCATTATTATATTCGGAAGCACACGTGCCATAGTGAGAAAGAAACAGAGAAGAGAAAGAGAGAGACAGGCGAGGAGAGAACGAAAAATCGATATACCGGGGGCGGGGAGTTTATAGCAGTCGCTAAAATACAAGAAGCCCAAAGCCAAACCATCATCGCCACGTTCAAAATGGCACACACGCGCCAACACATTTGTGCTTCTCTATATTTAAAGACACGTGCATGTGGATTTTATCAAAAATTTTAAGGACGTTGTATGCAAAATAGAATTCCTTTAAATTTTCACCACACAAAGAGAATTGTGATATCTAATTGCTCGCGCAATTTGAAAAGGTTTCACCATGTAGAAGTCGAGATATTTATTTATAAAAATCACTATTTTCAGTGGTTTCTCATAACAGTGCATGTCGAAAGTTGCAGTTTTCAACATGAAATATTTCGATTTCTAAATGGTGAAGCCTCTTAAAACTTTGCATACACTTTTATGTAACATCGAAGAAGCTTTTTTAGTTTTCCAAATAAATCGGTCGTAAAATTTTTTCGAAATTTTGTTTATTATATAACAAATACAGATTACGTCGGACAATCTTGGATTTTGAGTATGTTGTTCTTTAGTCAATTTGTAACAACTTTTTCGAATGAACTTAGGCTCGAAAACCATTTTGTATGTAAGAAAAACTTAAAACAAAAATATAGATTTGACCGTCGCTATACAACGCGACGTTTTTTCCTTCGAGTATTCTACTTGTATGGCATTTCCAATATCTATAAACAGATGTACCTGCCTATGTATATTTCGATGTATTATTTCATGGATACGTTAACGAAGAGCGATCTATATGGACAGGAGACACGACGTTTGCCATTTAGACACACGTGAACGATCATGCACGTTCAATGACACACGCTCGCGTCCAAGTACGCGTGACCATGATGAGAAGGAAATTTTTAGGGAAAAGATCGATATTTTGTTCCCTTAGAAACCAAATATACTGCCAAAACGACGAAAATTTTGAAATTATCCAAAAATATTTCTCCATGTTCTCCATAGGTTTCCATGTTCAACGAAATATCGACGTTTTTCAATAGAATTTCAGTTTCAGTGCAGTCTTTTAACTGCGTTCGCAGCTTCAACTGCGCGCTGATATTTTCTTTACGAAACGCGATCATATTTAATCGTCTAAATGCATGTATGAGCGAATGTCTGGCCAAGTAGCATACGTGAACGATCGAGGCTGAGGTATAAGCAATAAGGAGAAACGACGTGGCAAAATGACAGAGGAAGTGAGTGCGAGAGGAAAGAGCGGGAAAGAGCGAGAGAAGCCAAACCGAGAGTAGCAGAGTCGACGCCTAGTAGACGTGACACCCGCGCAACGTCGACGGAAATCTGCGATGACGACGACGACGTCCATTCTCTTGAAATTTCCCAATTTTACCATTTACTCCAGATACTACTCGTGCAATGGATTTTTATTTCAATGTACTGTATAGATAATCAAACGTCCAGTTCAATATTGGGACAAATTGGAAGAAAACTATGAGATCAGGCAATTAAGGATTGTCTCCCAAATCGCAAATAATAAGAAAATTCTGAAAATTTGGTATGTATTTGTATGAAGTGTTTAAGAGATCGTGGAAAAATTTCACGACTATAGGAAGCTCCTTATTGAACAATTAACATTAATAAATTAAATGTAGTCAAACGTAGTCTGCTTATGGAAACTGGTATAACTTTGCGATAAGTTTTTTTTTGACCTCTCAATTTTTTAATATCTACAATATACTGAAAGCAACGAAAACAAAAAAATGTTTATTGATACATATTTTTTGCATTTGTTTAAAAAATTGTTCTTAACAAAATGTTAATTTTTTAATAACGAGCTTCCTAATCGTCGTAAAATTTTGACACGACCTCTTAAATACTTTATACAAAAACATACTTAATTTTCACAATTTTCTTATCATTTTCTATTTCAACCCTTAAAGTGGTTAAAGTAATGATAATAGAATTATTTAAATTTGGTATGTTTTTACACGAAGTGTTCAGGAGGTCGTGTACAAATTTCACGACTGTTAAGAAGCTATTTATTGAACAATTAACATTAAAAAGTCTCATAGGTACATCCTTAAGGGATTGAGAGACTGATTTCGTATTTCGATGAATTTGGAAAAGCAACGAACCCTGAGACTGTGCGGAAAGGCACAAATTGACCTCCCACCTCATAAATCCTTACAATAACATTGTCACATTCGGAAAATGTGACTGTGCTTTTTATCTCGCGGAGGAGACGCGTGACGAAAATACACATGCACGAGTTTTTCCTTGGATGACTTCCATTAACCCCTTCCCTCATTCGCATAGGCTCCCGTCATAAAGTTCCCATACAAAGAGGCGTAGGTTTTGTTCGAGAAGGTTATAAATTCGTTGAGTACGAGAGAGTCCTCGCTTCGTCTTGTAACGCTGAAGAACATATATACACACGCAAGTACATTCCGGTGCCAGTGAAACGCCCACTCTTGCACTGAGATTGCCAAAACTCGACTGACAATGAGTCTCCTCGCGAATAAAGTAGCGCAGGTTCTCAACTCTAGAAACACAATAAAAAGAAGGAGAAAAAATGAGAAAGAAACAAAGAAGAAATTCGGTAGAAAGTAGAAATCGGGAGTTTTGCCAAAAATTTGAAAGAAACAACACGGACGAGACAAGGTAAAAAGTCGTGCAACGTGTACAATGCTCACATATGTATGTGTGCACATGTGTCCTCGCTTCCGCGTTGTAATTTCGTGTATCTACGCGAGATTCTCGCCACTCGATTCCCGTTCATCTTTTTGTATCGCATACATGACGTTCCCGCGTTGAAACTCACGAGGCTGTCGCGTGATATATAAGAAATGCTCTCTGGCGCAAAAGCCTCGTTTGGCCCTCTCGACATAAAGTTTCTGTGTGTTTATATGTGTGATAAACGTTCCGAACGATAAGATCACGAAGGAGAGTTCGATCGAGGTGACACGATTTCTCTGTCTCTTTCACTTTTTTTTCATTTTTCTTCTTTCTTACGATATCGCATCTTTTATCCGTAGAGACTGAATAAAAAATTTCGAATAATCGTCAGGCACGTGCGCGATGCGTCTATTTTGCTCATAATCGGATCGATAAAGAATTTATCGTTTGTGATGATTTCATTGATTCTTATCGCGTTGTCTGCGATATCACAAAAATGCTTCCGATTTTTCAATCATTTCTCTCTTTCGTATAGCATTTCCATCAAAATTTTATGTTTTCGCAATTTTTATTCATTATTCGCGATTGGGAAACAAGTTTTCTTGTCGATGATTAAAAAATTCTTCCGAGTAATTTTTTTTCGCGATAACAAAACGAACGCGAAATGTGATTCGACGGAAAAAGAAAAAAATTTGGAGAAAGAAAAGAGATGAAGAATTTTCTTACACGTCCGTAAGAAAATTTTCGCACACACGTGTTGATATTTTTCCGAAGAAACGAGAAATGAAATTTTGTAGCCAGAGTGCCAGCAGGAGAAGCCTCCTCCATCGACCCCTCTGCAGCAATAACACACGCCAATACCCACACATACGTTCTTCGCGTCTTTCTAATTATATCTTACTTTGTTTGAGTACAACGTACCTTTCGACGCGCGCTGCAAACGGCGGGGCTAAAGTCAGCAGCTCGCTTGATTTTTTTCCCTCGCCAGAGCTGAACTCGAGATTCTAAAGTCCCCTGCTCCACCTGTCGTTCGCGGATTACCCTCTTGTATATATACAAGCGTGGGCGCGTGGGTACATGCGTAAATACATGTGTATGGGCATTTTCAAGTGAGTTTCAATCTGATAGAAAAATGAGACGAAAAAAAAAAACGAAATTCATGAAAACGAAGGGATTTTTGTGTCTGCAAAGTTGGTTGTTGAAATTAGCTTCTATTTTTTGTTTCCATCGATTCACAGCATCACGGAGAGTCAATTCGTAGAGGAAGATTACGAATTTGGATGGAACGACGTGTACGCACGTGTCTCTAATTTCAACGTGTCTTAAGAGCTCGAGAATTATTGGCAGCGCGCCAAATCGACAAATTGTTCGTTAAATCGAGCATTGAATTAGGGAAATCCTCTACTTTGCCCTTCTCGACTGTGCGCACCCTTCTCTGGGCACACGTGCCGGGAGGCAGAGACGCGTTGGACGAATTTTCTCGGCTCGATGAGCCGGAAGGTGTCGACATGAAATTTTTTGACTCAAACCAAAAAAAGCAGGAACAATGGCCGATAGTTTTTTTTTTTTTCTTCAACGTTTCCGCAGGCTCCTCGTTCGAAAAATTGCTCAAATTTATCATATCCCGAGCGACTATCCAGCAGCCCTTAACCCTTAACGGTCACATGGGGTTAATTTCTATCCCAGCCGCTTTTGACAGACGATAAGAAATAGAAATTTTGGAAAAATGGGACTTATGACACCCTCTATCGGTAGTTTGAACCTTCTAGTAGGGAGCCTCGTCATTATTGTTTGAAAGGGCTCGTTAGTTCAGTTTTGGAAGCCGTAAGAAGCGGACGGTGTAAAACCTGGGGTATACTTTTTGGAACGGTCGCTAATTTAACCAGTCCCACCTGAAAGCATGCTATTTCAAACTTATGAAACGATGTTTTTTTTGTTTAAATGAAAATTACAATTTTTGCATCATTTTTTGTAAAAAAAGTCATTTTTGCAGAATTTATTTTTTCGACATTTTTTTAATATCAAAAATTGCACGAATTAAATACAATCCTCATGGTCGTTACTCGAGGGTTGAAAATACATTGTAGCATTTTTATTTTATTTTTTTTAACCATTTTTCAACTATTTATCGCATTCCAAAGTGAGTGGGGTTGATAACACCCCCTGTGACCATTACGTCACAATCTGGAGGTGTGACTATTAAGGGTCAAATTCCTTAGGATTTTATTTCGACAAAATAAAATTTGGATCGTTCGACCGAGTTGTAAACGTTGGCGATATCGCGGGGCAGTGCGAAGAGATCCGAAAATAAAGTGTACGTTCTCGTATCTTACGAGCAGAGTCGAGATTATCGCGTTGGAAGTCTGAATTCCTTTGGTCGAGGTCGTCTCGCCTATTCTTCTTACGAGAATACGTGCTTTGTTATGCGCGATGGTCATTCTCAAGGTTTATACGATTCCCCATCCCCACACCTACGCAAAGTATCTTCTGACAATTTTTTATATATTTTTTTTTTTTTTTTGGCTCGTGTGCATGAGGAATAGTGCAGACGATTGACCCACTGCTCCTGTGACCAAGAGACCGTTCCAATGAAACATGCACGAAAATATAAAGTAATGGCTATGTACTAAAAAGTATATGCGGCCGCGGAAAGTAAATGGACAACTTTTCATCACTTCAGGGATTTATCCATGACGGGAAAGTCTCGCGGTCCCCGCGTGATGCGTTAAAAAATTCGCGAGAGTGTCGGAGCAAACAGCCAAATAAAAATAAAACAAAAATACATATATTTATATGTACACGGTATGTATACGAATAAAGAGAGGGATGCGGATGAAGAGCGAGGGTGAATGGGAGAATAAACGACAGAGCTGAATAGCCCGTTGAGCACGTGCAGCTTGTGCGAATAAACCGAGCTAATCGATATCGTCCAGAGTTGAGTGAGGTTTGGGCTCTGGTTCGAGTATACCCACCGAGGAAAATTGATTTATTCGATTCACCCACGAGTCTCGTTCGTACAAAAAAAAAACACAGTGCCAGTTCAATCGCGGACACTATTTTTTATCGAATTAAAGCAAATAAACTGCCGCGTGTGTTAATCACACTCCATTAACGCGACGATGTGATCAAATAGATTCCAACGCGAATCAAGGCAAGCGAGTAATTTACAGCAGGTAATTAAATGCCACTTTCGACTTGTAAGAAAATCGATTTTTCTTTCGCGATCAACATTTCGCATGTCGTCGCGTCAACTTTGTTGCCGCTGCTTTGGTAATTAACCTTATAAGGAAGTAGTGCGATTAAGTGCACGGATTTCCACAACCGTTGTAGCCGATACACGTGTTTGTCTCGATACGTATAGCTCTCCACGTATTCAACAGGTAAATATATAATAAGAGCCTTAGAAATGTGAGTTACTAACCCTCGGCCTTGATAAATATAGACACTTCTGAAATATCGCGTTGCGATATATTTTTTTCGTAGCTTTGCCACCTGAGTTCGAGTTTTGTTTGTAGAAGAAATATTGTCGCTTAATAACCAAAAGTAATTAGCCGCAGTTGGGTGATAAATTGTCATCGAATTATTATCGAAAGTTTCTCACTTTCTTTGTACCATGAATTCTTCTGGGATGAATCTCGTTGTTAGTTTTACAGAGAAAAATGATGCGAAAAATGTTGAATCACTCGAGGAAAATCTTGTACGAATTTCACGATATTCGATCTCAAGTCTTGAGACATTTTTTTCGATTATTGAGCATGTTGAGTACCTACGAAACTTGTTAATGTTAATTGTTCGATAAATAGCTTCTTAATCGTCGTGAAATATGTACACGACCTCCTGAATACTTCGTGTACAAACATACCAAATTTTAAGAATTCTATCGTCATTAGTTTAACCACCTTAAGGGTTGAAATAGAAAATGATAAGAAAATTCTGAAAATTTGGTATGTTTTTGCATGAAGTATTTAAGAGGTTGTGTAAAAATTTCACGACGATTACGAAGCTCGTTATTAAAAAATTTACATTTTGTTAAGAACAATTTTTTAAACAAATACAAAAAATATTTATTAATAAACTTTGTTTTGTTTCCGTTGCTGGTAGTATATTGTAGATATTAAAAAATTGAGAGGTCAAAAAAAAACTTATCGCAAGGTTATACCAGTTTCCATAAGCAGACTACGTTTGACTACATTTAATTTATTAATGTTAATTGTTCAATAAGGAGCTTCCTAATGGTCGTGACATTTTTCCACGATCTCTTAAATAGTTCAAACAAAAACATACCAAATTTTCAGAAATTTCTTATCATTTGCGATTTGGGACTTAACATCCTTAATCGTGGGATGATGCACTTTATCACGGTGAGGTTCCCACCTCGAAGGACGTGTGTTTCGAGTCATTGTCTCGATCGTATTCTTGCTCGTCGTAGCAAAACGTCAAGCCCCCACTGCCGGAATGACGGCTGCGACGTTCTAACGTCAAATTCTCCACAACGACGTCGACGAGGAACGTGCGAGTTATCCAACATCCGTGTGCATAGACGCATGTACACATGTGTGCAGCCAAAAGGGTTAACACACGCGTGTATCCGTCTGCTCGTGCACTGTTAAATCTTTCACATTATATACCTAGACGTACTGTATGACATGTAATCGCGTCATAGTGGCACGTCCGAGCAGCCATAAGCGTAACACGATATTGTCTGTATAAATAATCGAAAGACTCAAAGCCAACCTGAAACGGCGGATTATATCGGATGACGTTGATCAACTAGAATATATAGCTTGATAAATGAACGAAAGCGAATCCTGTAATTTGCCACAAACTTTTCATTTTTCCAATTTTCCCAACGCAAAAAATCCCGAGAGCCCGAAATCTTGGCGTCAAAGTTTCGTCATCAAATTCAAGAAAATGGCAATCGAATTTTCAACGATTAATGAGATCCTAAATTATTAAAAAATGCTAATAGACACAAGTCACCAAGAATATGGAAATCAATTAATCCAAAGAATGAAATTTCACACGGAAAAGAAAATTTTGTTGGAAAAGATTGATATTTTGTTGGATACGTTCGACTAAACGTTTTTTTTTTTAATATTCCCGAAAATGTTGTCATTGCAGTAAGAAATATTCTAGAAAGGCTCTCCGGACAGGAAATTTTTGTCGTTCCAAACGTTAATTTTGCTGACTGTTTCGTTAGAAACCAAATATACTGCCAAAATAACGAAAATTTTGAAATTATCAAAAAATAGTTGGTTTACCATGTTCAACGAAATATCGATGTTTTTCAACAAAATTTCATTTTCAGTGCAGATTAAATAAACTCGGTATGCCATTATCAGTTTTTGAATATTTGGTATTTGAGTTTTGTAGAAGGTTGAAAGTTAAAATATGACTGTCGAATATCGTGATGGGAGTGAAGAAGCAGACACCTCGACCTCGTCGTGTGTTTGGGGCTAAACAATGCGCGTCGTCGTATTCGGTTGACGTTGTCGTCGAGCTCAATCCATATAAGCGGACGAGGTACGAGGTTCGTGAACCGTTAATGAGCTCTAAAATCCAGTAGATGTGAGAGAGAACCATAGCACAGAAAGATACATCGTGTGCTAGGAACAGTGGTAAAGGGGGTCACCATTATTGAGTATTACGATCGATACATAGTTTATTTTACGCGCTCACAGAGCATCGTCGTTTCCGTTCCAGTTTTCGTCAGGCCGATAACTAGCTATGGTCACATTTTTACGGTGTAACTTTTTTTTTCTAATAACGTCTGGATTGCAATTGAAATTTTCGATCGTTATACCTCTCGCGTCAGCGAGCGGTGGTCAATTCCGATTATTCGCAATTTCTCAGACTGACAAAATCACTTCCGTTTCCGGGATTAGAAGCTTCTTCATTCCACTTCCGAAAAATAAAACATTTTTTTATTTTCAAATCAACTGAAAATGAAATTTTGTTGAGAAGCGTTGATATTTTGTTGAACATGGTAAACCAAATATTTTTGGATAATTTCAAAATTTTCGTTATTTTGGCAGTATATTTGGTTTCTAACGGAACTGTCAGCAAAATTAACGATTGGAACAACAAAAATTAGCTTTCCGGAGAGATTTTCTAGAATATTTCTTGCTGCAATGACAAGAATTTCCGGGATTACTAAAAAAACGTATCCCACAAAATATCGATCTTTTCCAACAAAATTTTCTTTTGAGCTTAGAAATTTGGTGTTCGAGCAATAATTGTGAAAAAATAAAATGTATCTAGCGCGAATGAGCCAACGTGGAAAAAAGCGACGGGATAATCAATAACTTCATTCCTGGATTCACGTAGCTTTTCTGGTTCCTTTGGTCTAAGCTACAAATATTCATCCGTTGGAGAGTTTCGGACGATTTTCCGGTCGGAAAAACGAGAGGATTTTAACGTGGCTGAACATACCCGTTGATCTGTCGAGTGTAGAGTTTCCCATCGTTGGGAGATGAACTCCTATAAAATCTGGGTGTTCTGGACGGTTTTAAGAGCCCTCTTCGGAGCATCGTCTTTCAGCTCTAGCTCGGTCAACGTCAGAAGTACTAAGCTATATATAGAGTAGGTATGGAGTGTAGTGTACAATCCCTTTTAGGAAAAGGGGTTGAAAGAGGGAAAAGTACAGGTCGGTAGTTTGAGCAGAAAGACTCGAACCCCGAAAGCCACCCCCAACCCTTTGTCCGTCGTCCTGCTTCCTCATCTAAACGTTCCTGCTGCTCCTATCGCCATCACCGTCACGACTAGGTTTTCTCGAGGCTTACTATAGAGATATACATATATATCCTGTGGAAGATTACGGCTGTGCAGCCAACCCGAGACCTGTACCAGGACCAGCCAAAGAGAAGTACGAGCAGGGAGATGGAAGAGGAGAGAAAGGAGCAGGATGAAAAGGAATACTAAAAGAGAGATAGAAAGGTGGGGAGGGAGATGAGAGAAAGAGGCTGTGCTATACATATATATGTGTAGAATGCCGAGAGAGGTTGGAATCTGGTCTCTGGCAAGAGGGAGAAAGAGAAAGAGAGAGGGATGGGGGTGGAAGAGGAATAAGGTTGGATGGGTGAGAGAAAAGCTCGTCTGAGGCTAGTAGTGTGCTAGGAAACGAGGTTGGTACGCTATATGCGACGGATCCCTGCAAGTTGAAACGACGAGGAGGTCGTGGAAGAGAAGAAGAAGAGGAAAATGAAGGGCGGGGGTGGGTTTGTTGAACGAGAGAGGATGAGAGTTGGAAGGTTGCTCTTTGGCTACGGCCAAGGCAAAAACGAGCCAGACGCTGACGCGCTCCTGAACCAGTAAAAGTTTAAGCCTCTGTCGTAACTTGCTCGCTCTCCCTCTCGCTTTGCTTTGCCCTGCTCCTCTTCTCCTCTTCCTCGCGCTGTTATACTTCCGCGACACTGATCATCCCTCTCGCAAACTGTCGGAGCTCGCGTCTTTATGCGTCAGTTACTTTGGCCAGCCCTGCTGCTAGCTCTCTCGGCCTTGTCAAGGCTCTCTGTGAGAGCTTCGGATATGGAAAACCTTGCTCGTACACTCTAGTCCTCCAAGGATACTCTCGTCAACAGGATTGAAGGGTCCCCGGTACTTTTGTCGTTCACTGGATCTCGTGCATCGCTATACATGATTCCCTTCCGGCATCTCTCATCAAAAACGATGTCGCAGACGTATGGGAACAAAACATTCTTTACGGGGTGCATAAAAAATCCATGTAGATTGTGCAATTTCTAGATGAAAATTCCTAAACTTGAAGAGTACAGCATCAGCTCAAATCTTCGAGTAATTTCCTCACAATATCGACCAGCAAACATTTATTTAACGATTTTCTATTAGCGGAAACTTTTTGTTGACACAAGAAGATGGTTCAATTTGTAGGAATAAAAGACGCCGAACCAATAATGGGCCCTGATGAGTGTGGCACCCCCCGTTATTCATTGAGGTATATAAATTGGTACCCGCATGCGGCCACAACGAATTAGCCCACTTCATTGGTATTTCAAGGATCCCCCGCGGGGTGTCTTCACATCTGAGACATCGCGCCATACAAAAGGGTCTAGAAATCGTACACAATCGGACTAAGAGAAATACATGAGAGGAAGGCCGAATGATGATGGACCCAAAGGATAATGTGTGTTTGAAAAATTGAGTGAGCAAAAAGTAGCTTCGAAATGTTCTTTTTATTTTTACGAATCATGAATAACCTCATAATCCTTCATTGGACTCTTTACTTCCAGCGGTGACATCCGCATGATCCAAATTTCGATGAAAAGATTTCGCAATTGAAATTCAATAGAGGTAGTGTTTTCGTTCTTTCGACATGACGTAAGTAACGCAAAGTAGAATTTCCTGGAATGTCAGAATTTTAATGCTCGTGGGTGGGAGGCAATATAATAGTCGGGAGGGTGTATCCAAAGAGGAGAGTTCGAGCAGGAGAATTAAGGATGATCGGAGGGTCTGGGTAGGTCCGAGTTAGTGTTGGCGTTGGTCAAAAGGGCCAACGTGAAGATATGGGTGTATTTGATGAGAGGAATAGGAGGAGGGTATGAGAATAGTAAGGGTCGACATTTCCACCGTGAGGATCCCTTTTTGCCGGCGTAGTGGAGCCGCCTCCGGCGAAGCTGTGAGCTCTGAAAAAGGGAAAAACTAAAAGCACAAGAAATAAAAAAGAAAAAGCATAAAAAGAGAAGGCTCTACCGTTGCCTCTACCAATGTCAGAGAAAACGAGGCCAGCAACGGCGCTGTGACTCGGCTCTTCTGCGGATGATGAGAGAGAAGCTTGAAGCCCGAGAAAAGTGAGAAAAAGGGTCTCTCGCCTTCACCCTGGAAGTAAAAAAAAAGGGAGGGAGAGAGGGCGAGAGGAGTAAGAGAAGAGAAAAGAGAAGAAAAATATAAAAGGGGAAAGAAGTAAGCTTCACAGCATCCACCGCCCATCTCTTATACTTCACCCACACTTGTCGACCTTTTTTTCTCTCCTATATCCACCCTCAGGTTTTCCTCTATTGATATGTATATACGTATATTATATATACTTTTATCCACATCTACCTCTGTAACCTTCTTTTTCTGCGTCTTCCTTCATCCGACCTTTCTTCTCCTTTTTCTCTCCATCCTTCGTTTTTCTGCTGCCCCCTTTTCTACCTTCGACTTTTTCCTTCCTTTTCTGGTTTCTTTTTTTTTTTTTGCTTTTCGGATGGTAGCACTCTGGTGAATTTCTCCTCCTGGCGAGCTCACCGACATCAACGGCTCTCCTCGCACTCTATAGCCAGAACTGCTCTTCCTTTTCGCCCACGGCAGTACTTCGGTTTGCCTGTCTGGCCCATATAGCGCAGCCCATATAGCTCCGTGCCCGTTGGCTGCCGTTTCCTCCGAGCACCTTTAGGTATACCTTTAATATATATATGTACACACACATGTATACATATATGTATATGTTCTATTCCTGGAACATATCGATCGCTACTATAAAGAAAACGGCGTAAGCCACGAAATTTCTCACGTAACGTGAAGTCGCTTGGGTCCTTTGGTTGCCCAGAGATCGTACGAAACATATATGGGAATATATACATACATATTAATGTACATACGAGCATCAGCAAGAATATCCCATAGAGGATATATCTTTGGTCCAACGACCAGCAAGAAGGTGAGAGCCTGCGGAAGAAAAGCCATGAGAACGAGAAAAATGGAAAAAGGTTTGCTCTGTCGGTTCTTTTCCCGAGTCCTTTTGGACGGAAAACGGTCCTACGTGCTCGCTGGTCCTTGTCCTACAATTCCATGGCCCCCGGGATCGTATACTTGCCGCTGGATCGAACAGTACAGCGGGAGGCACTATAAGGAACTGAAACAGGAAAAGAAACCTCTGAATGGAGAAAAAAAGATGATTCCCTACGTACCAGTCTCTATACGTACGTGTATATCGTTTATGTCACTTTTGTGTGTGTATGTGTGTGTGCGCGATGGACCGCTGAGAGGCTTCGTTAGACCCTCCTCGAAACCGATATCCCCCGGGAGCAATTACGAGGCACGAAAAGTAGGGCGACGAGGGAATCTTCCTCTACCTCTTTCTCTCCTTCAATTCCTACGCGATCTTGTGCGTATGCAAGGGTCTGCTGCTTCAGAAAAAACATGCTGATGCGAAGCAACCAAATTGTGAGGGAAACTGGACTCGTTTTCTCTTCCATACATTTCATCCCTCTCGACTTTGCATCCCACGCGATTAATGTTACGTTGCAAAAAACCTTGTAAATGTTGATAAAAACAAAACAAGTCACCTTTTCATTAGGGGAAACATATCCATTGATCTTTTTTAGTGATTTTTTTGAAAATTTTCAAAAAATTCAGTCACATTTGTTTTCTTTGCTTCGTAATTTTGTTTTTCATGCAGCAGTTTTGAAATTGAGTTACCGGCGTGAAGATGCACTTAGGAATTCCTTATTACGAAACAACTTATTCGCGCTTTTTCTTTATTGAGCATTGTATTCAAGGCCGGCAGCAGGATATATAGACGATCGAGATAAATATTGCGGTAAATGTGTGTATTGTATGCATATATGTATCAAATGTATATAAAAATATATACATTCATGTATTTATATAAAGGTATATATTTTGCGAACCGCTATGTTGCCCAGTTAACGGTAAAAGCTCCATGGACGTTGGTGTTGCTAAATTCCGCAGGATATTTCGCGTTGAGGCTCCGCGTGACGATTTCTTGTATATATGGCGACATTGGCGAACTTTGCCAATGCGCTATGCAACGAAATGAGAAGGGGGAGAGCGCGGACTGCGGAGATAGAGGTCCAGCTAGCATTACGAGAATTATCATCATCATCATCATCATCATCATCATCATCATCATCATCATCTTGATCGTCATGTTGCATTGGAACATAGCGGATCGCGAGACTCTCGTACGGCCTTGTCTGCAGAAATGCCGCAAAGGAGTACCGTTCGAATCCCCAGGAGTAATCATTTTTCGAAGGACGCACGTTTCTTAACTCTGCATGAGCACATCAACGGGTTTCTACGATAAATGCGTTACAACTTTTTGCGCTAGCTCATTGCATACAAACGGACATTGTCAACGCCCAATAATTCGATCGTGACGTTTGTTACTTTGTGTACTATTTATTAAATTTATCAAGGTAGTGTTTGACATTTTTGATGTATTTTTTTTTTTTTTTTTTTTTTTTTTTTAGTGAGAAAAATTGGAGGAAAATTTGACGAGTCAATATTGCAAATAGTAGATTGGTGTGTATCGATACACTCGAGAGTTGAAAGACGGATGATCCGAGCTGATTAAGCTTTCGACGCCAATGCTTCTTTCGATCTTTCCAAGATTCTGTATTTTTGTATCTTATTTTCTAGTGCTCGGCTCATCCTTGCTCACTGGAGGCGGTTACGTCTCTGGCGTTGGTGCGCTCTTCAGGCACTCATGCTTTTTTTTTCTCCTCCTTTTTCCCCGTCGCTCTCGCCTCTTTGCGTGCGCTCTTTCAAAGCTTTCAGGCTTCTCCACCTCTCTTTTTCTCGATATGTTCTTTCGCTCTGTCCTTCTCGCTCGTGTGAAAGAGCGCGAGGTCTCTCTGGGAGCCCGAGATATCCACGAGCTCTCGACAAGACTAACAGCCACACCAGCACCAGCTCCTTTTTCCTCCTTCTTCTTTTTCGCTCTCCTTGTGCTTGCACCCGGACGCCCCGCCGTTGTGTTACGCGCCCGCGTCATCGCCAAGTATAATATTGCTTGCTGCCAACGACTCTGCATGCACGAAGAGCCCTCCGCCGTTGATCTGTTCTCTTGAAAACGCCATAGCCTAGCTCGCTCGATTCGAAAGAGAAGAAAGCCGGAGAGAAGAAAACAGCGAGAGTTACGAACAGAACAAGAAAGACGAATAAGAAAGTTGAGAGAAAGACGAAACTGTGACAAGCACAGAATTCCACTCATGCCTCCTTCCTCAGAGAGAGTTGTTAAGAAAAGAAACGCGTTCAATGAGCGAGGGAATGATTAGAAAGGCAAGTAAGTAGAAAGAAAAAAAAGAAAAAAACACGAAGCTTATATCGAACGATGAAATCTATGAGAAAAGTGTAAGACGAAGAATAAGAAAAAAGGCGATAAGGAGGAACGAGAGAGAGAGAGAGCGAGAAGTTGCCGGTGTGTCCGTAAGGATGAGCCCCAGATTCATACAACGTCTTGTATATTTATTTCCTTTTTTATCCTTTACTCAATCGCTCTCGGTCTCTTTTCAACTTGAACAACACTTGAAGCCTCCCCCTCGTTTATCTCTTGTCTCTTTCTTCTTAGCGGGCGAGTGTGTGACTCACGAAAGAATTCCCTTCGGCGACCTCGCACCGCGTGTCTCGTCAATTACTGGTTGATCGATGTAAAACGTGCGGGGCTGTAACCACCGAGACGACGAGAGAGAGAGAGAGAGAGAGAGAGAGAGAGAGAGAGAGAGAGAGAGAGAGACGCAGACTGTTCACGTCTGTGTTTATTATACACATACATATATATGTATAAATATATACGATCAACTAGCCTCTTGGTCGGCGAGGCCAAGCCGTTGAGAGAACCCCGTGCCCCCCCCCCCTTCCTCCCCCTGCTATTCCTCCTCACCCGGCATTTCTGAAGCGCGATCTCTCCTCTCTCATCTGAGGCCTCCTTTCATTTCCAGGAAGGCATAACGAACGAAACGGTCTTCGAGAGGTATTAGTTAAAGTGGAGGAGGAAGAAGAAAAGAAAGAGTAAAAGGAAGACAGAAGAAGAGAGAGCCAACGAGAAATAATGTTACGCATCGTCTCTGGGAATGATTCCCCTTCGGCGCGGACTGATAAAGAACATCATAAGAGTCCCCAGATAAGAAAGAGTCGCAAAAAATATTTGGACCTGAAAAGGAGGAAAAAAAAATATACAGACTGGATTAGAAAGAAAACGAGATACTTTTTCTCAGGGTTCAAGTTGCGTCTTTTATAATAAATGCATTCTCGAAAAATGTATCGCGAATTCCCTCTCAGGTATGTACCGCAAAATATCCCGAAATTCGACGTCCGCATTAATTTCGTTTTTTTTCAAATTGCAACACTCCGAACGACGTGTATATTGCCGCGGAGTTTCGCGGTACAGAGAAACGAGAAGAGGGAGAGACGGAATGGACAGACGAATGGGAGACTGTTACACCCAATTGTCCCTCGTTGCTCAGGGGTCAAGTAAGGTAGCAAGAGAGCCTGTGATACGTACGGAAAGAGAAAGAGAGAAAGAGAGGGCAAGAACGGATAGCAGTCGAG